>JAGVVM010004754.1:0-24572 GCA_019149425.1 Psidium friedrichsthalianum | reverse complement strand
AACATTGTGTTCTTAATCTAACTGGAATGCTTCAGTGCGTGGGGTCTAGTAACACTTTTTCTTACCTGAGACGTTGCGAAGATAATTTTCTACCCAAAAAAGAGGGCAAGCCCCCATTACATTCTATAATGTTTTGAGTCCTAGTAGTAGCATCTATGTTTCTTTACTTATCATATCTAAAAAGACATTACAGTAGAGAAAACTCTTTCTTCTTTGTAATGAACCTGATTCTATCTAGTAGACGACATTTTGGGTGACACCCTTCCAAAGTTTGTCTGACTCAGGAGATCAGCTATAAATCCTTAATGATAGGCAATTCACCTTATTATGATAGTTCTTCCATGGCAATTGATTTCCCTTGTTGGGCAGGTTCTTCACTGACAGAGTAAGTGTAGGGGAGAAATGCAAACCCTCCGAGCCTGTCTATGTGTCACCGACTTTTGCCTCTAATTCAAGGGAAATCCTTCATGATGAGAAGCAGCTTTGGACTCGGCAACTCTGACTCCTACATTCATGCTTCTGTGAAAGACTCTCCCTTGTTAGACTCCGAAACTATGGCTCTTCCACAGAGCTAGGTGGAGGCAGATAGCGAGTCACATCTTCTGTTCACCAGTTCATGGATGACTGGCCTGTAAACCCAGCAGATCGCTCCGCCATGTCGTGGCCTGAAACACATCTATAGTGCGGTCAGTAGATGCTGACCTATCAATCTCTATCCCGATGTCCACGTCGACTTGATTTCTGCCACTTCCCTCTCCCAACCATGAGAAGGCCATGCCCTCTCGCTCTCAGACTGTCCCATAAATCGGACACACGTTCAGATGAATCTAGGAGTAGGCAGTTTCTCAGTGAACCTACGCATAAGCAGGCAAATGCCTGGCCCATCTCCTGGGAGACTTCCATGGGCGGAACTCACTGGGCGTATTGCATCACGAGAGAATAGTGCCTCCGAAGGCAAGAACGCCCTCCGTGCTCAACCTCATGAAAAATTGTTTGGGATGGTAGTCCCTCCACTCGGATCATCTCCAAACCGGGTGTTTACAGAAGACAACGTTTTCGGTCGCTTTCCAACAGCAGCGTGCTTGCGCCCAGCCCTCGGGCGCGAATGTGCAACAACCCACGAGGGATGGCTCTTTGCAACGACCTTCTTGGCTCAACCCTCATGAACTCGTCCTCACCTGCCAGGTAAACGAATTTTGATTTACCGGGGGGACCCACCACGGGAGGGCAACTGCATGAGTTTTCATCGGTCCTCTGTACTACTACCTAAATGTTGAATTTTTTTTTCTTTCGTTTTGACTGTCATAACCGTGGCTCTTTTTTCGCTATGGTTTGCTCATCGGCCCATAGGTTGTATCGCACTAAAGTATTTAAATTTTGCATAAAAACTACGTTGTTTGAGTTGGGTCCCTGTTTTTATCAGACCAAAACTTTGCTTGTGTTTGAGGAGGGGGATATAGTTTTGCTAGTTGGAGGGTGGCAATTGCTATGGTGCGTCACAGGTATAATTGCGGGCATAGTTTGCATTGACGAAGTACCTTGATGTATGAAAACAGCTCGTGACGTACGGGCAATTCATGGGTCTTTTCTCATGATTGCAAAGCTTCTTACTCTTCGCATTGACAAGTAATGGACCCTGTGCCGTTCGATGAGCATCTGCGGTTCGACTCATGTTCGAAGGAACACCAAGAAACGCGAGTGTGGTTGGGAGCCAGAGAACTTTGGCTGTACAATGTTATTCCATGCAGCTGTAATGTGGAGGCTGAACACGGATCGGTTGGTCTTGTTCCTTGCTATGCGAGGGACCACTGTGTCCGTCTCGAGCTTTTTCAATATTGTATAATGGTAGCATTAGCTTGTTTCTGTTTTATAATTGCCCGCGATCATTACCTGGGGAGTTTTAATGGATATGTGAGTGGTTTTATTTGGTTATATTCCTGTTTCGCCTAAGAGCTAGAAGCTTAACTCTATAGTGCAGATTGGATCTCTTGTTGACCCTAGGACTGGTGCGTCAGAAGCTTGGACCTCTTTGCTCCGCCTGATCCTAAGTTGTCTGCTCGATCATTATCGATCTCCTTCCTATGGACTGATCTCTTATTTGAAAGCCATTCGCGCTAAGTGATCTATAAGAGATAAGAGAAACAGATTGGCCTGACGTGAACGACTCGCCAAGCGGCACAGACAGGCTGTCGTGAACGGAAAGGAACACAGGCCGTGACACTAGCGTCTCATTTGTGTGCATAAAGCTAGTTTGTTTGATGACTAGCATTTGCTTCTTCAGGAATCGGTAAAATGAACTTTTTTTTTCAAAAAAATTATCTTTTAAGAAAATGTTTTCCTCTTTTCAGGTTCGAGAATTCATTTAAACTTTAAGCATGTATCTAACCCAAAAAAAAAAAAAAAATTAAGCATTCATGTTTTCTTTTGATTGAAAATGACTTTCTGTTGACTGACCACTTTTAAACGAAACAAACTCGCGAAAGTTTACAAAACTAATCTCTATGAAAATTTTTCCACTCGTATTACCCTACGTTACATTGCAAAGTTCTTTAAAGGTGTTTTTTTTTTTTAGTGAAAGGATTTTTCGTGAATTAATTTTGTAGACTTTAATGCGTTCATTAATGAAAAATGATCGGTCAATAAAAAACACGTGGTTTAAAAAATGATTAGAAAATGAATTCCCTGACCTGAAATCTTCTCCTGAAATATGGTACCCTAGGAATATTTTTCTTTATAATGTATACGAGGCACAGTAACTCCACCTCATACTAGAAGGCAAGTTGTCTCGTCTCGGTCACGTGAGATAGCGAACGCCACAACACGATACAATTGACCGAAAGCTCGCTCATGACAGGCTCAAATTTATGATCTTAAAGGAAGACAGCGTGACTCTAATGTAGGTGGTCCAGTCATCCCCGGTGCCCTAGGTAGTAGCAGTCAGACTAGTCGCTATTTCTCCACGCGGAAAGAACAATCTGGCTTCCTGTCCCAGCACGTCAGTGGTTCACCATAAGCAGACACAACGGCACCAGTTGTGCTTCTAGAGGAAAAACATGTGCAGTGGCCTATGGTACTTGCTCTGTGTCGCTTTCTCCGCGATGCCCGTTTTGCCAAACTCTCTGGCAAAGTAATGGCTAATCATTCGGGTACTTGGGGAGGGATTTTTCCAGTTTCGATATCCACAGATGGCTTTTTGTCATACCTGAGTCTATGAGGTGCACTTGGGAGGGTGAAGAAACGTGGACGAGTTCTTTGGGTACGATGGTGATCATCGAATCATGAGAGATTTGTGAATCATGGGAGAACAAATCTTGGTAGGTACGAGGAACTACAATTTAGGGCGGTGAACAGGGCCCTTTAAGGACCATAGAAGTCCCCGAGTTCTCTGCAACGATGGTGGCTTCTGTGTAATAGCCTAATAGGCATTCCTTCGTTCATTGAAGTGATACTTAGGGGCATGGCTCAATTCATATTACTTAGCGGACAATATCTGTAGGGTACAAAACTGAGAATTTCATGTCCTGCCTGTGTTCCAAGAAGCTAATGGATGTGCCCAAGGGTTTGCTTTGCAAAACCGCATCTGTGACTTGTCAATCCTCAACTTCGATTCCATTATTCTAGGCAGAGCATGCTCTGCTTCTTCTTAAACTCCCAAGCTTTTCCCAAATCATGGGTTACCATACAACTGTACTGGTTCAGCCAACCCATCCTGATGTTCTCAGCTGCAAAACTTTTGCCAACATCTCTTCAGGCTTGATTTTCCCCCACTCTGTTTCAACATCGATTTCGACATTAAGATTTAAGATTTCCCAGCAACCATGGGTAGCTTCTCATGCTTGACAAAGAAGCTCTCCTCAATTGGTCCCTCCATCCTCTTTCATTCGAAAAAAAAGAGCATAAAAATCATTCCCATTGCAGCCTCGACATTTCTCAAAAGCGCCACCAAGAATTGATATTCATACTGCCGAACAGGAGAGGCGCATGTGCATGCATTCGAAGGTTTCTGGTAACAGTTTTAAGTTGTAAGCTATTATTATTATTATTATTATTTTTAAGATTTCAAATGCACATGGAAAACGATCTTTCATCATTGGTGGGGTACGACACAGGGATCGCCAAGAAAGAGGGGATGTGATTTCCGAAAACTTCGAAGTTCAAAAACCATTTTTCTCAGGCTTTACCAGCAAGCTAAAACTGCAGTTGTAACTAAAGCCACGGATCAAAATTAACAATGAACGTAAAACCCATCTCGTTTAACGGCTAAGGCGACCACATTTCTCCAGTAAACTGCAGAAATCCAACCGAATATGGAGGCGTGCGTAACCCTAATGCATCGACAAACTCGAGCACATTAGGGCTTTAAACACCACCAATCTCAATCTTAGGGGTTAAAGCAAGCACAAAGCAATTACTGCAAAACTGCCATGTGAAAAGCATCATTCAACTCCTGACTGAACATTGAAACTGCGAATCAAAAGAGCGTACAGATTTTTCAAAGCATTCCTAGTTCCAACATACAAACACATTTTTCCTCTTGTTTCGAAAGGGATTTCGACATATTCTCATGAAACCTGCAATGAACATGCCAGAAATTGAGCCTTCTTTCATAAATACATCTAAAGACTAACAAGTGCCCTGGTATAACGAAAACCCTATAAAAAGATTCGATCTTTCTCAGTCCACCACAGTAAAAGAAAAATTTTGATTGAGAGGTGCTCATATTCTATGGGTGTAAAATGAGTCTGTCATGCCAAGGCAATGGCATTCAGAACGAGGAATTATTTATAATCATCGCACCAAAACAAGTCTCCCAGTTCACAAATCTCATCTGCGATCAAGAAACAATCCTACAAAAGCTATCTACGAGACACGAACATGAAATTGCGCGGACGAAATTAATCATAGGAACTGGAGAAGTGCTCGGCAGTAAACGAATGGCGCGACTTCAAGAACCGAAGCTGAAGGAAACAAGAACCTGTGAAGTCACGAACAACGCAGAACAAAAAGAGAAGCAGAGGCTGATGCAGCAAGAAGCGCCGCACGCTGCGATTGTGAAGAGGGGACGGATACTGGGGGATATATACCGAGATTTGCACGAAACCCTAGCGGCACCATTGGAATTTGCTCTCGCTAATCGGAAGCATGAACAGGGCTTTTCATAGCATCAAGCCCACCTTTCTTTGATGGGCTTGTTTAACGGCCCACGGCCCACCATTTTTATGATTATATTCGGGACCAGTGGACGCGTTCGTGACGCAAAAAATAAATAATCTGAGAGATATTTTGCTACAAATAATTGCTTATAACAATTTATGCCTAAATATTTTCAAGAACGGCGAAAATAGTTTTCCTTCGCTCGTTTTTTGTAACGTGGACTATGTCGATATTCTTCATTTGTTTGTTTCTATCAATGACACAGGCAATCATTCTCAGAATTTTTTTTTTTTCTGAATTGTTTGTTTTTTCGCGAAACAAACGAAACCTAAATATACAGAGTTTCAATAATGAATCCAACAATTAATTGGATGAGAATGCGCGTGAGGCTAATACAAGAGCTATTCTACTGAGTAGATATAGTGATGGACGTGATAGGTTTTAACGACGCGCTAATCTAGTGATCTATTTACCATTTATAATATCCGCTTAAGAGATGGTTATTGATAAACGTATCATCTTTCCTTTGTTTTCAATGGTTGCGACGATTCTCTTATTCTTGAACGATTGTGTGAAATTAGAAACTCGAGCAAGGAATATTAGGAGATTTCGAATGACCATTCTGGACGTTTAGATCGGGAATATAATGGAAGGTTGGTACGATAATTAAGCACTTAGAAGAGAGGCGAGAGATATCACGTGCTCAAGCCACAACATTGCGAGTATAGACTTGTAAGATGATCTACTATTGAGGTACGCGGACAAAGAAGTTTGTGCGCATCCGTAGAGATAAGGAAGCGAATGCCGGGCTCGGCAGTCGTTTCCATCTTTTCTCGTCGGAACACGAAGTTTGAACAAATTTGAATCTTCTTGCCCATGATAATAACCTAATTCCAAGGTTTTCTAAAGCTGGTTAGAGACGACTTCTCTGTCTTGTCAAGGGTTTTCATCTTACGGACAAGAATTCGTTGTCCCATACGGGGGTGATCATTTCCCAAAACCGATCCAAGATCGATGGAGCTACCTACCGAGCCACGTCATTTCCTTAAGACTACTAAACCTTCAGCTTTGCCGGCTAACGAAAATCGTTAACTATCTACGTGAAACTACGTGAAACGATCGGGCCAATGATGGGTCTTAATCAGCGCCAAGCTTGTCTGGGACCGTGGATTTCGAAAAACCTGCGAAGCCGCAACTCGTTGTAAATTCTCTCCCTGCGTGATCCGTTGGAGACTTGTTACGAAACCCTAGTTTTAGTTTCTCTTCTTGAAGTCGTGGCTGAAGAAAAGGCTACGTCGGACCGTGTTGTTAGACTGGCCAACAATCCTCCGAAAAGAAAATCAGATCACGCAAAGTAATAAATGCGAGCCGTGCGTTTAGGAGCCAAGATTTTTTCCAACCTTCTCTTTCGTCTTTCAGACGCAAATTCAAAGGTCGGTTCTTTCGTAGAAGCTGCTGGTTTCGATTTTAATGGCGTCGACCCCGTTGATACTACTTTTCTGCCTAAATCCCGGGAGACGACACGCGAGAAGATGTACCTTATTAGAGATAGACAGAAACTCCATGAAATTACTTGACTAATATCTGTCACTTTAGAGATGATGATGTCAGCCAGGCCAATCCAAGAGGAAGGGATCATGGTGACATTGGAGCAATATAAAGATACAGAAGGACGACGGGTTCCACTTATCTCTGCTTTGTTTATTGGAAAGTTCGTGAATTTGTTAAGCATATTACATTAACAAGGGTTTCGTAGTTTAAATACTAATTAACGGTGTCCAAAAAAATCGATAATTCTTCATTAATTACCTAATGCAAGATCATGAAGTATATACTTGTTAGAAGTACATACTCAAAGATGTTTTAATTAAACAAATGGGTCATTCTCAACGGCACGATAACAATTTGGATACGGATTCTATAAACCAGTCTTAGTAAACATGGCATGATTCACCCCCTCTCCCCCCATTGATTTAATATCCTCCCTCTTGTCAATATATCCTAACTTAATTAGGGTCTCCGCTTTTGGGTTTTTGTGCAGCGAAATTGGCTCGGCTTCGCAAATGCTTGATCGAAAGTCTTGGTATCTGGGGTCTGGGAACGAATGTTTAGCCGTTTGATTTGCCAAAGTTGCAGGATATATTCACAGGATTTAAAGATTTCGCGACTCGATGGCATTTCGAGGTGAACTTGTGAAAACAAAACGAATGAAGAATAAAAAAGCAAAAGAGTGGCAACATGTCATCATCGGTCCAGTCACGCAAAGCATTTGAACATGAACTGAGTCAACCATTCCAAACTTGTCCCCTTGCTATTGACTCTATTGTGCTCTTAGCCATCTTTCTCCTTGCCCACTTCTGTGATGTGGACAATTCTGCAGGGACTTGGTCTCCCAGATCACCCACCTTCATCGTCCTTTCCTCTCCAATTTATCGTCTCGCAATCAAACACCCGCCTCTTCCGTGTCTTATCCGCTTGACCATTTGGCACTCCTGCGGTTAATCACAAGGATTAGCGTTTGATTCACACGCATCTCGTCGTATAAAGCGCCTCCCTAATCACCATAATCTGCATCCAACCCGAGTTTGCTACTTCCATCGATCAAGCAATCCGAAGAACTAGGAGAAGGATGAGCAACCCTAGAGGGAACGTGCCCTTTGCGTGGGAGAACAAGCCCGGAGTCTCCAAGGCGACCACAAGGAGCGACCGCGAAGACTCACCTCTGCTGCCGCCGATCGAAGATAGAAGGCGGTTCCCTACCAAGTTGCCGCTGCCCCCGTGTCGACCGGCGGACTGCGTGCGGGAGATGCATATCCCACTCCCGCTCCCGCCGTGCACCTTCCAGCCCCGACGAGGAGCAGCTCGAAGAAGGGCGTGAAGAAGAAAGACGACGACCCGTTCCTTGCGGCTTACAAGGAGTGCACAAAGGGTACTAAGGCGGGGCATCGCCACAAGTCGTCCAAGCATGCCGATGGAGGCCTAGGGTTCGGGCTGAGGAAGCACATGCTTGCTAACTTCTCTTGTAAGCGGTCGTGCAGCGTGAGGGATGACAACCTGGTCAGAGTTTCTCATTTTGAGCGAGAAAAAAGTTGATGGGCTTCAAGAAGTGAAGGCTTCCTGATCGGGCAGTATTCTCACTCCAAATTTGGAGAGATTGGATACGAAGCATGCTTCGAAACACCTAACGAGAGTACATACAAGAAGTTCCTCAATCATGACGAAATAACGTGTTCTTGTTTCTTGTTTTTCATTTGCAAATATTAAACTGGTTGTTTTAACTTTTCACTTTCACCCATTTCTCCTCGGAGCAGTGTTATGGAAAGTTGGATAAGACCAGCCGGTTCAACCTGTATCGTTCGACTCATCATTCCTCTTCTGCTTGAAGACTTTGGATTTGCTTAACCCAATACAAGTAAGCAACATTCAAAAGTCCTTTGTGAGTTGAGGTACAAATTTTCGGACATATTTCCTTCAAGTGATTTCTGGAGTCTCCATATCGAAAGAGAAAATTGACTTATAAATAAGTACACAAGTATTCCATATCTTCAATGACCAAAACGGTTGATGAAACTAGGAATGTTTAAACCTAATTTTCGGCTGAGCGCATGGATGGTGATTAAACCTGTACCGGCCAAAGCAGTGGTGCTCCGGTGGACGGATGCTACTTCGATTGTATGCCTGGTTCGAGTTCGAATCCCTCTATGGCAATGGTCCAATCTTGCCAGAGTGTGGAGGAGGGGGCGACCTCATACTCCTTCGAGGGCTTACCGATCTCAACCGGCGCAAATAAGGATGGCACGGTTCCTATGGAGTAATAACTTTGTTTAACCTACTACTCAATTATAATAACTTTTTGTCGATGCGCTTCTTTGAAGTCCATTCCTGCAGTATTCAGATTATTTTATGAGCTCTCTATATTGAAACTGCACTCGCAGAAAGCTGAGCTTTCTGCAATGTATGCATTAGAAAGTACTTTTCATCATTTTCTTGATATTGGATGTTTTCGAAAGGGGAAGCTACCTCTTTAAAACTTCATGGGGGATTCTTATGCCTGGCAAATTAGTTGAGAGTGCTAGCCGCTTTCCAATAAAGATTTGTGATAGATTTAGGAATTGGACCACCTAGCATATTTATCTTTTGCTAGTAAGCTCCACCTTATTGAATCTGTAATTCATGGCATCATGAATTATTGGGCAAACGTATAATTATGTTGTCATTATGGTGGATCTTTTGACAGCTTGTTTAATTAGTTGAACAACTTTATAACTAGTCCAATGAGCTTCAAATGGGTTCAACTAGACCTGATCCATAGGTGGGTGAGCCTGGGCAAAGATCGCAGGCCCAGTTAGTGGGTGAGCCGGGCTTGGGTGAGGGTGTGGGGTCCGACGTGTTCATATATTTTGGGGGCGTGCAAACTGGATTGGCTGGGTTGGTCCGGTCCTCGGGAGGGCGGTCCGGTCCACAATCCCAATAAATGGGATCGATGACTGGGTGGTCTAGTCCGTAGTCTCATGGTAGATGGGATCGAATCGGACCGCCCAATATATATAATTATAAATATTAAAAAAAGAATTGGAAATGCTTGACTTCAAACAAAACAGTACAATAATATATATAAAAAGAACCAATTAACTACTAAACTCTAGTTAGCCTAATTTATAATTTCTCCAGAATCCCCACAACACTCACTCCTCCGAGTTCTCTCTTCTCGATCCCCACTCATTCCTCTTTCAATCATGCCTTTCACTTGTGGCATCGTCGCTTGTATTGTGTCTCGTTGGCATTATCACTCGCCTTGCGTTTAGTAGCCACTAGCATCATTGACTCGTCGCTCCTCTTGCCGCTTCCTCTCCTTGTCTCTTTCCTTGCTCGATTGCTTCGATCTCAGGTAAAAATTCCAAATGATCAATCCCTCGGTCCCTCCACTCTAATTATCAACAAGTTCTCTCAACTGAAAACTCATGATTATGTGATCCGAACATGATCACTTCCTCTCCTCTCAACTTTTTTTTTTTGGGTCCAGATCCCTCTCGAGCATGAATACCATTAGAACATAAAAGTTTTAATAGAGATATCCCGTTGTGCTCTGATGTTATAGTTTGTCCAAAAGAAGAGTTTTTTATTAGCGTAATTAGTTGTGGATTATCAGACTCATTAGTTATGCATGTATTCTAAGGGTTAGATCTCTGTAAGTAGCTGGTATAGAGGTCCCATTGGAACCAAACCGCTGGTCCTGGTCTAGTCCGTGGTTTTGAAAATTTGAAAATTAGGACTACCAATTCGGTCCCCGATTCCATATCGGGATTGGCTTGACCCCAACCATGCACACCCCTACATAATCTAATGAAGGATAGGAAAATAAGCTGAAATTTAGAAAAATAAAAAAGGTGACCCGATGATGGGCCTGGCCTTACATTTTTTTTTCCTTGGGTGGGCTTGGGCAACAAGTTTGGGCTTAGGCGGGGTCTCTATAGGTTCGGTCCTAAGCACGCCCCACCCGAGCCTGACAAATGAGCAAGTCTAGGCCTAATAACACTCGAGGGAAAATCTATTCAAAGTTTTGACCAAAACTTTGCCCGTAATGCTACCGTTTGCCATCTCTTGAGATCCAAAAATCTGTGAACTGGGCTGCGTTCTTTCTGTAGAAGACATTAGTGCGCTGTGCCGACTCCATTGAGAGCTCGATGCCGGATTCAGATTGGGCGGCGTTCGTTTGCTCCAAAGCAAGATGGATTACCGATTAGCAAAAGAGAATTTATGTAGATGCTGAGAAGTTGTGCAAATGAAACTTTTTAAGATCGTCATACTCAATTGCAAAAAGTGTTGCATCGTGCATCTGTTCACTAAGAAAGATAGGGAAAAGAAAAAAGCATTCGAGAACAATAAGATAAAAGAGCCGACATTGGATCCTCTTTGGGTCCGAGACGCCCACGACCCAACATCATGATTCCTGACGAACCGAAATGACGGCATGATTCAATATCATGAGCAGAGAAAGAAGCTTTCTTCAAATTTAATTAAAGTGACTTTAACGCAGGTTTACTTTCTCCACCAATTTCTTGTTTCTTTTGGGAATTAGCTATGATGTCGCTCGCACAGTGTAAAGCCGCTATCATTGCCTTCCAACGCGTGAGTTTTGAAAAAGAAGAAAAGACTGGAGCTCATGATCAAATCGGCATCAGGACCGATTGATATTGGTCAAAACTGCATTTTTGTCCCCCCCTAAATAGCCGATTTTGCGGGACGAACGCCAGATTAATTTGGAGCAAACATATCAAACGCCCGCCTATGCGTTGCGTGAAAGTTTATATGATAAATCATGTTCTACGATGGATTTCGAAATATGATCGCCGGTAGCGATTTGTGTATGATGTTCCGCTTAAAATAACCCAGGAAGCTACTCGACATGGAGCAAGGAGATTGCAGTGAGTAGTGAGCGGGTTACCGCTCGAGTTAGCTAATGCAACAACCTTAAAAAGGTTTCCCTAACAACATAGATCAAGATCAAAAAGGCACAGGAATTGAGAAAGCTAAGGATACATTCAACACCCAAAATTAAATTACAATTACCGATATCCATTTGATATTTTAGATACCCAGTAGGAAGCACTGATCTTCGTTCCCCACTAATCTGGATCCACCCGAAAGTTGTCGAGCACAAACAACCACCACCCTTTTCGCAATCTCTGATGACTGATGACCGGAGAATTATTTAGGTTTTTTCTGCTCACAAACGATAGCATCCGCTAGTCCTCGAGAAACGATGGTCCGTTCTTCATCTTACCTTTCCCGCCGGTGTTCGTCCCCCTCCTCCTCCTCCTCCGCCGCGAGGAGGCGGAGCCGCCGTCTCGCCGGAGATTCCCGTCGTTCTGAATGAGGGGCACCTCGTTCCCGTCGTCCATGTCCTCCACGGTCGCGATGCGGATGCAAGAGCATCGCTCCAGGGACGCGAAGAAGGCGGACGCGACCCCGCCGATGAGCCACATGGCCACGCCGTCGACCCTCCCGCACCCCGGCGGCCCAGCTTGGTCGCGGGCCCTTGGCGCGTCGGAGCCCGATCGGAAGCTGAAGAAGCTGGTGCAGTTTGTTGAGGTTGTGGCGGCCATATTGAGGAGGGGTGTTTGGAGAGGTTGGTAGATCTTTCAAGCTCTCGATTTAGCGAGAGAGCGAGAGAGAGCGAGAGAGGTGGTTCTATATGTTTAGGGGCAAACCCGTCACCGTCGTCACTTGATGCTTGCCAATAGTTGCCATAATTTAAGCTAATTGTCTTTAATTTATGGTGCTATAAAGCACTTTATGAGATTTGGTACCCCATAAAAAGCATGTGAGCAAGTCAAAGAAAATTTGAACATTATGTGAATCGGGCCATCCCTTGACAGCATAATGTGATTTCAATAATGTATGCAATTGTTGCTGTCGAAATCGCCCCAACCTACGATCATATCATCATTGGCTGTGCGTATCATCTATACGCTTGACAGTACAAATTTTTTTTTCCCCAATGACCATTTCATGTGCGTATGTAATAAAAGAATGCGATTTGAAACTGCCCCTTGTTCGACCTCTCTCTCTCTTTTTTTTTTAATCAAATCTTGAGAATAAAATATCATTCAATGGTCATACAATTTTTCTTTTTATTATTTTCTTAACATCCTAACCTAATCAAGAGTGAAAAAAAGAGAGAGTATTGATGTGGTAGGCCATCTCACGAGTGGTGACACTGCCCAATCAGGTCGGTTTACGATCGCTTTTAGAGGCGTGGGTAAGCTAAACCACTGGCGCTTACTCCCTTCCTGGATCAACAACCATATCCCCATAATGTCAAGTCTCCAAGACTTCCAACCTCCTTACCGATTCTATGCTATTCTGGTCCAAGAGTGATGTCTGAGTACTCGTGTCGTTGACTTGGATGCTGATCATCCGTCAATGTTTATGAATTGATTCATTTTTATTCTTGACTGGTGAAAGTATCAGCAGCCGCTCTCCGGAGATGGATAGTCGACCACGGAGCTTGAGCCCTGAGCTTCCATATTCGTCACCGAAGAGCTTGGCGGATACCTTTGATCCAGGGTTGTTGCAACATTCTGTAGCCTTCTTCAATGTTACAATCTCCATATGAACTGCCTTCGCTAAGCAATCCCCATTTGCAAGTATCTTTCGGTCCCGACTCAACTTCGTCATTACAGCTGATTTAAAGATTTAGGCTTCGCAAAAGGTGTCCCAGCTCTTTGGCTCTTGGCACTGTCGATCCTTGCTCTCTCCACCCCCCAACAAAAGAAATCACAGTTGCGCATAAACACAATCCAAGGGACGTGCCTAGCCCTATTCTTTACCCTCCTATCAGATTTGTCCTCAATGAACCAGTACAGTACACATACTCATGCTTATGCATTGGTGTTTATACCTTGTGGAACCAACTCATTCAGCATTGTAGTTACTAGTTAGGACGAACACCAGGTGAAATTTCCTGGTTAATCTACCACCAGATAATTGGCCTTGAAATTCTAAGAAAATCAGCAATTGAGTAGCTCCAGAGGAAGCTTAATCCCCAATTGCAAAGTCACTCTCCAAAAGGGGCCGTGGGCTGTTTTTCCCCAGCTCTGCCGCACAAATTTCTTTACTCCAACTACCCGTTCTCGTGGACACACATCCCTTTCTTAGTCAATAGAAATCAACACAAAGTGATCCAATCCAGAAGCAACGTATACAGTTTTCTTGTCAGCAGCAGAAATAGACTATCTTCACACCAAACAATAATGGACTCGGCATAGACCTAATTGAGGGTGACAGAATAATTCACCCTCCGTAGCATCACTGATGGATGAGGCACAGACCTGTTGTAGCAACAGTTCAAACTTGATACAAACTACACTTATTCCATATGTAAAAGAAAGTGCATTGAGCTACGAACAGCATCAATAGCAGCAATTAAATCAGGAAGCATTTCCCGGAATTCATACATTAATATTGTACATCATCTACACAATTTGTACAGCCAAACAATAAGCAGAAGCAAGACAACGAAGTGTCAAACAATAGAGCACAGCCATTCCAGTTTGAAGTCGAACAATATTCCATTTTTCCAGGAGGATACAGAACAGTGTGATGCCGCATGTTCTCGGGTGGTATACAGAATAATTTGAGGTTCCACCACTTGATGCCTCAAGGACATCTCGATACAGGTAAGAACCATCAATCTAAGCGGGTAGGAGAACTCTACTACCAACAAGAACATGCAAATACAAAGCGAGACATACGGTAACAATGACATGAGACTTTGCTCCGAAGAATCTAATGACTTGGAGTCCCCTGTCTACAAACTTCTCGCTAAGTATATCAACGCCATGTCTAATGCCATCTAACAGCCTCCATAACAGAAAGGCTAGGGCAGATCTTATCGTTCCGAGAGTCACTCTACCCGTCACATCAAGCACAAACTTCCTATTACTGGGCATAGCCAACGTAGACGAAGCTTTGGACAACCATTCACTCCTTTGAATTCCATTAGAGGACCTTCTCTCAGCCTGGAGCTTTGAAATAACTTCTCTATCAAAGACCTTATCAGCTGCCATGTTAGGCCATTCCCTTTGTTGACCGGCGGAACCACCAGATGGTGAAGATGAGTTTGTGTTTGTCAATACTTGATGGGATGTTTTTACTAAAGTTTCAACAGCACCATTACAAATGGTCACCAGAACATCCCTCACTTTTTCTTGATGACTCGGGTTTGTCAACCCCGTGAAGAGCTCATCATACATGTTGATATGCTTCGTCTTGTCAAGAAATACCTCGACTGCTGTGCTAACAAACTTTTGGATGCAATTAGCCATGAGCTCCTTGCACTTGTCATTGCAGACAACATTCACCCATCTTGATTCATTTGATGAATCATCTCCATTTTCACCACGATCCGTAGGGCTAGCTGCATAAAACCCCATAACCAAGTTCCTAGCAAAACTTCCAACAACAACTGAAGCAAAACCAGACCCTGCCGTCGAGAAGAACCTATCCATAACCCTGTCAGTGAAATCCGGATTCCCTTTTGATATCTCTCCATTTCCCGAGTCGCGCTTATACGCCCGCAACATTCCAACAGTCAAGGCCTCCGTGACCTTACTCACGCCCTCGCAGAACTCATCTGAATTGGCAATCTTCGCAATTTGCCTCAAACTATTGGGCATTTTGTCAGAATCAGACTGCAGAAACTCCTTCAGGTCCCTCGAGACAACACTGATGGTCTCTGCCGACTCTGAGACCATCTCGGCCATGGAGGTTATGGCCCCCAAAAGCTTCATCACCCTCTCCCTCTTTCTAGCCACAGAGGGCATCTGATACACTCTATATGCACCATAACTGGACACCCCACAGACAGCCAACAAAATCAACAATTTCCTACTCCTGGGAGAGCAATTCAAGCTCCTCTCCACAATCTCCAGATCCATGAATCAAAGCCCGGACTTTGGAACCAACCAAAAACCAACGCCGGGCTCTCTCCAAAACAAAGTGGGGAAAATTAAAATTGCTACCAAGTGGCTTCGGTGATTACAAGCCAAACGGTCCCAAGCGAATCAGGCAAAGGATGCAAATCACATAGAGGGTGTTAGGTAGGGTTTAGAGGATCAGAAGAAACCCGGAAACCTCGGATCATCAAATTATATCGCTGCCAAGTTCATGCAAATGGGTATCTAAACTACCAAATTTGGACTCTACGGGAACCTTTCAAGAAGGAACCGAAGCACAGAAAAGCGGGGTAAACCGAAAAACGAACCTGCAGTGCCGGAGCCGACAAAGCGGAAGTTGCAGGCGCGCGCGCGCGAGAGAGACAGAGAGACGGGAATGGAGTTTCTGCAAGTTGACCAAGAACAAGAAATTTGGAGTGGTGGGAGCTGATTGGCTAACAGCCTTGCGTGAACCTCGATTTTCCCAGAAATTTCGGATTTCTTTTTTCCGATTAAAAAAGAAAACGACGCCGCCTCTGCTTGGAAGTCTTGGATGATTGGCGACGATTCTTTGGGCCTAATGGGCCTCGGCCCATACGAGGAGAAGAACTCCTCTCTCCCAAATTAGGCTTGAGATATAACCACTAATTCTACAAAGTCAGTTTGTGAAGATATTTGCGTCTTCACACCTCGTTTATTCAGATCTATTTACGATGTAGATATCGTAGAGAGACTCAATCAAGAACATGTTTCTGTGTTACTCCTAGAATACAAGATCCTTTGCACAATGAAGCGCAATCACTTTCGCTATGGTGCTATACTTATGATTGCACGAGAGTACGTTTGTTTCGCTGAAAAAAATCAATGATGGTAAAAGTATTTTTTCCCAAAAATAATCTTATGTATCTCTTTGAAGTATTAGGTATTATCGACAACAATTTATATCTAATAATGTTATTTTTTTTGTCAAGCTAATGATCTTAGTTAAAGATGAAGATATTTTTCATTAATTTCTTCTCGTAAGCGATGCAAACAATTGATTTTCTGCAAAACCAATGTGCCCGAAGATGCTTAATTGGTTTTGCTCTGAGACGTCGCATGGATGCCGGAGGAGCAATGTGAAGTTAATATCTTCTTGTATTGTCGAGTTTCGCTTGGAATTTTAAGATCGTAATATCGTTCAAATGGAAAGGACCTCCACTCTATTTGACATCTTAGCAAGTACCTTTCTGTAGTCAGCTCATGCCTCCGCAAGAAGTGCTGCCTTTCATCTCACCATGTTGGTCTTTCTGAAGTTTTGCCCACGGCAATGCGGGACTTGGCTTATGATAGATAGTAGCAACTCAGCAACTCCTTTTTTTTTTTTTCTTTTTGGTTGAACATATACTGTTTTTGAAAATGGTAACCTTCGACATGACTTTTTTCCTGACTTCTGTCCCAAAGATACAACAGGGTTGTAGCTAAGACACGTTATAATCGTGCATTTGACAATTCACTCTCAAAAAAGGGGACAGGGCAAAAATTACAGAAACAAGATTAAACGGGAAAGCACCAACAGCGGTCACTCTTTACTCCCTTGCTACAAATTACCGCATGGGAAGTACCGAAATCAACTTGATGTCTATGAAACCATAAAAAAAATCCTCAGCAAAAAACCCCAGCATACATCCCATGAAGCAAACGAATTTAAATTCTTGTCATTCCTTGTATGGTCCATTATGTTACAATAGCAATCACATGAAGCAAACGAATTTCCCAAACCAATGCACATTGTTGCTCAAACCAACTATGTGAGACAAGTAGAACCTTCTGCCTACAAGTTTTAGGAGGATGAGGTTCCAAAGTCCTCCGCACATTGTTTCAGTTTAAGAGTCCAAAAAAATCAAGAGGTATGTGATCTTCAATTGAATGGTGTTTCTTTCAAGTAGAAAAAGCAACTCCAAAGACAATGTCCTGTACAGCTTCTCACCCCAATGCAAATAAGCTCAATACACTGGCGAAGGAAGAACCGATGTTATGCATGCTCCAATTGCGACCCAGTGAAGAATTATAGTCCATACACATCAAAGCATGGCAGTTGGTCGCAGGTGAAACCACCTATTGAATTCACCACGAAAAGATTTAGTCCTTCAGACACCTGTTAAGTTGCTAGATCAAAAACAGCATGAACACAAGCTGTGAAGGAAGCGAGGATGGTAGGCTGATGCAGAAACCATGTTTAAGCATACTTCCAATGCTCGAATAATGGATCTTTCACTCAAAACAGTATTCCAAAATGATAGCCCAGTCACTTGTTTTAACCGTTGATCATGAAACTGGCTTGGACTTAACGGGCATACAGACATCCTCATCATCCTCGAGATCACTAAAGGAAATATCCTCTTCAATTCCCACAGTAATAACACCTGCATTGTAGCCAAGGAGATCTGAATCTTCCTCCTCTGGCCAATCATCATCATCATCACCATCGTCAAAGTCTTGAACAGGCATTTTAGAGGATCCACCTAACAGTAAATCTGTATCCTTACTCTGCACTGCATTTTCTTCAGCTGCAGATTCACAAGTGACATGTGTCCCCGAACTTATACTAGGACACTTTTCAGGGTCACTAAATCTTGATATCGAGGATTTTGATGGTTCGAAGTCATTAGTCCTATATGCCATGGCTGCAGAATGCATGTAACTGGGTGAACCAGGAAGGAGATCTTCCTGCAGCATGTCTGAGCTTTCTTTCATATGATAAATTCGTCTTCCATACCAGTCATTTTCTGTGTTTGTCTGCTTCTGTAATTCCTGCATCCACATTTTTCTCGCCTCCACAACCTGCAAGCAGTAGGTTGCACCAACGGAAAGGTTTATCAAGGAACTACTTTCATAGATAGGCCAGCTAATCCAGATAACATTCAGGTGATACCAACAGAACATCATCCTAAACAATACTCCAGAGTGAACTTAGCTATTATAGCATTCAACTGAAGAAAAGGTAATAATATCAATAAAAAAGTTACTTTGATGCAATTATACAGCTGATTATACAAACCAAAGGAGAAATGAAATTAGTCCAATTTCAAAAATGATTCAACAAAGAAAGAACAGTGATTACAAGAAGTCGCAGACAAAATTTTCTCAATTAATGGAAGATAATGCTGAAACCACCGGGTTACACAAACAAACAGCCATTAATTGTCCTAGTTCCATGAGAATCGAAAAAGATGAAGGTGATTTGATAAATCTTTGAGTATACCTTTGGCTTTCTCATAGCATATCTAAGACCATGAATCGTCTTACACCCATGATCAAACTATTTGAGATATCAGACGTTGCAAGAAAAAATAGAACCTCCATTACTTCAAGGTTTTTCTAAGGAAGTTATCATAAGTTTATAAGAGACAAATAGATTTATCACAAACATTATATCAAATTTCAGAAATTTCAGAAAATTTGAAGTCTCAAGACATCATTTCAATTGTCAAGACATGTAAAACAAACTCAGTTTTTTTTTTTCTCGCAAATGACATGAGAAATAAATGCAGCTAACCTGGGGAGTGTACAAGATTTCTGCGTCATGTTTGTCCAGTCTTGAATGCAGAAGAACGAAGTAGACTTTCCAAAAATAACTTTCAGTCATATGACACGGACAAAATTCAATCCTTAGAGCACGCAATCGAGGAGCTAATTGTTCAATAGCTACAGCATGCTCTCGCTGGGCAACCGACATCTCGAAATCTAAACAGGAGATAAAAGGTTTACCAAAGCGTTCATCATGGGATAAAGATGAAGTTGACATAATAAAATCTAAATGAGGTAGAATAGATATAACTTGGCAGTGAACCCAAGATGTGAGTTTCAACCTAAACTTCAGTGCTTCTAAAAACATTCAGTTGTCAAACTGAGGTATTTCATATTTGGCAGATAAGAACCTTATCAAGCACAGTTGATATGGCATTATTAACAGTAAACATCACTATACAAGTGAACATAGAGGGCATGTCCATAAAAGAGAAACACTCAGTCTATTGCAATTTATACCGACTCCCAAATGTGATTCCATAAGCAAAAATAAGGAAACTCTTAGCTTCATTGCACAGTGACCATAGCAATGAAGGTCTTCTTTTGTGATACTCTTAGGTTATGTCTACTGACTGCAGCACCTTGAATTGCCTTCCCTGTCTGCTTTATCAAGCAGAGCTGAGAAACCATTTAAGCGAATGAGAATAAGGTAGGCTTCGAATCAATACCTCGGCGAAGACCTATCTTGCTAAAAGAAAAAAGGGAAAAACCTCTGGGATCACCAGTGAGAAGGACAAACTAGACAGTCTCTAATCTAGAAGGCAACCTGAATGATAGCACAGGAAGCGGGCAGGCAAGGCAGAAGTGCTCCTTCTGGAGCTATTTCTTTAAATCTCAACAATTACTGGTCTAACAAAGAAAGTTGTCTCGCTATCTACCCGAACAAAGTAAGAATTTGAGGCAAAAGATGGGGGCTATTTCTGGCTCTGGATCTGAAGCAGTGTGTCCTTGTCTAATGATCGTGCATGGAGGCAATGAGAAAGCGCCACACTTCTTCCCTTCACCAATCTGGTCTTGCTTACTAGGTCCGGCCATGCTTATATCTTTTCCATTGAAGAACGATATGGAAGAAAGATGGTTAGGTGGTTCAATTGACCTTTTATTCCATTCAAATCCAATACACGAGCACAGAATATTTTTGTCACAAATAGCGTCACCAAAGGAACACCACAGAAAACCCCAGTGATCAGCTCAGTGTTGTTATAAGTGCAAGAGAAGTGTTCCAAGCTATCATTATTTGTCACAGCCAATCATTTCCAAGTGACTAGGCAACTCCACCAAAGCACAGTACTTAAGAGTCGATTCATTCATTCAGACCATTAGACAACCGTACTTGAAGGCCAATCCTAACAAGTAGGTGCCCCAGAAGAACCTAAGTAAATGATTTCTTGAAGTCAGAAAAATATTGGAAATTCCTGCTTAGATAATACAATTCAGGCGTATTGCGTAAACTTCAACATTTCCACTAGGCTTATCCTGTGAATACTATACATAATCGAACGTTTCTACTCAAGCTTCCGCATAAATACTACTCAGCTGAAACTTAGGCGACAAAGAACCTAGAATCGACTTAAGGCTTCATTAATCACAATGGGAAGAATCGGTAAATGTGCAATGATGACAAATTACTGAACGTAAACACGTAATGAATTGGAAAAATTCACGATCGACGTACCATCTAAATCGTCTTCCGAATCAAGAGGAAAATCAAGCCAAGTTTCAGGATGCATCGAGATATTCCGCGCGAACGCCAAGACCTCGTCCGTAACTCCTACAGCATCACCATAAACACACTCCTCTTCCCCAGAATCCTCGTCTTCGTCTCCAATTTCACTTCCCGACTCAATCGCGTCCAGTTTCGGGGCCTCCTCGGTCACGTCACTTCTCGATCCGGATACCACATCACTCGATCGCTCTCGCGGTCCACCGTCGCAGTGACCGGACCGATCGGAGGGCTCCAATCGGCTCCATTCATCAACCGACGGATTCGACGGCGGAGAGGGCGTGTTAGGCTGAGACGGAGGCGGGGCCAGGAAATTGGCGACGCCCCAGAGCTGGCGCGTGAATGTCTGCGTGAGCTCGGTCAGGTCTTCTTTGACGCCGCGCGATGGCCCCCCCTCGGGCGGCTCGATCTCGACTTCGTTCGCGATTCGCTTTTGATCTCGCGGGGGGAAATGGTCGGACCCGGTGGTTGGGGAAGTGGGCGCGACGTCGTCCTCAGCTTCCTCTTCTTCCTCTTCATCATCGTCTTCTTCATCGCCATCGGCTTCGTCGTCGTCGTCGAGCCGGAGAGAGTCGGCGAGGGAGCGAGCCAGCCACGCCATTTCCTCCCTCTGTCCCTTTCTCCGTCCCTTATTTTACTATTCCGTTACTCCTTTTTTTTTTTTCCGGGGGTTGAGATTTTGGATTTTGAGAGAGAGAGAGAGAGAGAGAGAGAGAGAGATTGCAGTTTGAAAGGTGCTCAGAGGTGGGGGAATCAGGTGTTGACAGAACCACGTGAGCCTGCGAAGGTTGGCTTATGAGGAATTGTCACGTGGGAGGCACAGAGTTGGGTACAGAAGTTAATGTCGGAGCTTATTGCATTGAAAATGTTACCTCGAGAAATGAATTTACAACTAACGAAACTGTTTTGTTTTTTTTTTTTATTTATGGAAAAACAAAATCGAAACGAACGATGAGATAATAATTTCACAGCGCGTTTAGATCCGATGGGCAAGTTGGAACACGAACTTTCAGAAAATTTCATGTTTGCTTTTCCATCGTGAAAGCTTGAGGTGATAAAAGAGGACTCGAGGAGATTCGACACAGGTAGGTTTCATCAACCTCCCAATCTTAATACAATCTAGCTTCGGAAAAATTTTTATGATCTGCCGGATTCACTTGTAAGTGAAACCGGCACAGAGAGTTTCCAGACTTAAAACCCCATATAATGTGCAAACAGTTTTATTGAAATTTTGTGTATAAAATAAATGATTGGAAGAAAAATTTGTGAAGAAGGGCTCTACAAGTTTTTGTAAAGTCCTTTGTTTGTAGTATCATGTGTGTTTTTCCCTAGTAATTGACCTATAGAGGTTAAAGGTTGTTTTGAAATGTTCTGTTCATCAGTCGGCACTGTTCACTATGGCAGTAGACAAGTCGCTATTCATGAACAGTATCGGATCTGTGAATCCAATGTGTTGATCTAGATTTCCTGTGCTCACGTACCGAGACAAATCCCTAAAGATCAACCTATCAAACTCCTTCATAATAGTTGGGTAACTAACTAGGAAAAACTTAACCAAAACACCTGCTCTATTGCAATTGCCTTTGGTGATAGCATTCAGGTGGGCTTGAGACGGTCGACCCAATGTAAAGGTCCAATCAGATCCTAAATACTATTAATATGCTAGTATGTCATGTTTTGAATGTATTATGTATTATCTTAGTTATTATTAATTATTATTATATTTTTAATTTCTCATTAATTGTTCTTTTTTTGTCAGTTCATCAATTGTTCTTGAATACTCTAATTTTAAACTTAACCATTTTATTATTTTTGCAATTTACTGTCACGAAGATTAAAATTTACTCAAGAAACAGGCCCCGGCAAGCAATCGTGGATCGGTGGCCACTCCAAGGGGATATCGCGGGGCCGTGCCGATGGGACAAAGCGGCAGAGTGCATGCAGGACAAGGAATTGCGGTTTCTTCTTTTTGACCTTCAAGTTCTATTATTGGAATCTCTTTTTGGTTTCTTCTCCCCTTTAAATTCCACTTTTAATCTCTGAACTTGCACTTTTTTTTAAAACAAAGATAAAGTCTTCAAACTTTTTATTTAACTGTCCGAGAATTTGCATAACTTTTCTAGTCTCTCCGGCTTTCGACTCTAAATTCTAGCGTAGAAATATTTTTTTTTTTGCTATTGTAGCCTATCAACTAATGCGCAGGATTAAAAGTTCCAAACGTAAAGACTACTTATGATCATATGGAATTCTAGTCAGGACAACGTTGAATAGGATAGAACATGAAATTCGAAGATTTGCTATATTATATCTACTACGTGGTGAATTGCACTTGTAAAGTTGGATGTTTTTATATTTTATCATATATATTGTTTGGTATAAACAGCATATAAGTGCAAGTGAACCCAAAAATTGTGTAAATAGAGATGATAAGAATATCTCACTACACTCTTACCTACTTCATTTTCATTAGCTTAATTTCTATTATATTTTCCTTTCTTTTATTTAATTCTTTTATTTTTTTATTTCTTTTTCCCTTTCCATCATTCTCCAATAAATTTTTTTAATAAATAGTGAACTATACTAATATCCTGAAATATGTAAAATCCTAAAATATGTAACAATAATCTAGTATATACTAGTGTATTAAATTTAGTTATAATACGAAAGAATTTCGAATATAAATGAAAATAGGAATAATAAAAATGATATTAAAATGGTAATTACGTAGATATTACGAATACATTGATGTATTTATATATAGACGAAATTGGAATATATAAATAAAATAGGCATATAGAAAAATGATGAGTTTTGTTATTTTCGTTTTTCGTACTAGAGTTTCAAACTTTAATTTTTTTTTAAATTTAGGAAGTTTGTTATTCGAGAAAAAAAAATTACATTATAGATATAAAAATCGTATTCGCCTTTATCCCCGCTTCTTCTCCCGTGTGATTTTCTTCTGTGTCATGTCCACTCTTCATCCGAATTTATTATGTCCTGGAGTAGCCATCATTACAAAGAATTTGATCATTTTATAGATCCCTAAAATTTTCTGACTATGCAAAGTATACCCTATAGATGTTGATTATGAGATTGAGGGGGGGGGGGGGGAACGCAAATACCGCACTGTGTTTTCCACGTTAAATCCTTAATCGCCTTTGATTTAAAAAGTTTTAAAACGGTCTAGACTGAATATCCATACTGTCCTGAAAGGAAATACCTGGTCATGAACCATCAAAGAGCCCGCTTAGGCTTGTTTGTTGAAGTAAAGCTCGAGCCTTAACTAATGTCGAGAGCGGGAACGCCACGGAGAAATTTTTAGGACTTGATCCACGGCCTCTGCTAGTTTGGACATAAGCACGTTTCTCTACTATTTATACTATTTTCCCTTTTAAAGTCTGTATATCGGCATATTGCTTGTCTTTATTTTCAAAAAATTTGTTTCTATTTTCATACATCGGGGAGCTATCCGCTCACGGTTCTGTACATCATTGTACTGCTCTAAGACTTTACTTGCGTCGTACAAAAGGGGGGGGGGGGGGTTAATGTTGTAGTACTTGATGTGTTCGGGGATTATGTTTCATTTGCATCTTTTGACTTCGAGGTGTCGCGCTGGGGGGGTAGAGTTGGTGTCGCTGGCGTGCAGGGGGGAAGCGACGAGTCGCTGTTGCGCGTTTCGGAAAAGG
>JAGVVM010004753.1:0-19054 GCA_019149425.1 Psidium friedrichsthalianum | reverse complement strand
TTACTTGTTTTGTTTTTTGGTTTCGGAGAGATTCAGTTGAGTTTCAACCAAAATTTAGCTAAACTGAACTCAATTGGTCAAACGTGAAAAAATTTAAATATTCCATTGGCAAAATTAAAAAATGTTTATGACTGAATTGAGAAAAGTACAACATATTGTTGGGTCAAGGGCTGTAGACAAAAAAGCCCCCACTAGAATTGAGTTTCTATGCCCTGCGTTTTTGGGGAGAGCCGTATGAGGACCCATTAGTTATGAAACTTCTTGATGATTCTCATCATTTTCCTCCAAGAATGCAATGGAATATACCAAAAAAAAAAAAAAAGTTTAGAACGGTAGAGCTAGGAATAATGGCAACCTTCGCATCGAAAACCCTTAGGGCTACATTTGGTCGTCTAGATTTTAGTTAGGATAGGGACTAAATAGGATAAGATAAGAAATCCAAGGATTTTGTCATATCCTGTAGACCTTTTTGTGTGAACTGCAGAATTTAAAGTTGGATAATTAGAGGCAAAGCAAGATTGAGAACGACTCTATTTTGTTAAAAACATTAGGATGCTTTATAAATGATAAGTAGAGGCAAGACGCGAAGGGAATTTGATTTGGTTAATCAAATTACATGAAGAAGGGCCCAACTCACCTTCCCATTTTCCATATTAGATCGAAGTTACTTGCTTTACAATGTGCTTATTAGATCAAAGTTACTTGCTTTACAATGCGTTTACGTCACTGGATTATGATCATTCGTAGACATTAAGGCCTAACTTGATTCACGGGTTCACAGCTGCTTGACCAACCTGACAAAGATGGTCGAGTGAGAATGTGAAGTGCAGCTTGAGAGTCAAAACGTGAAAAATAGCTCAATGTTTAGCCTAATGGACCTATCAAAGGGCAGCGCGATGAAGTCAGAAACATCGTAACAGTCCGAACCAGCTGGTTCGATCAAAAACACTGTAACGAGGGCACACCCCTCCTCGATTTCTCCACCAGTAGGTGCAACTTGAGTTCGACAGCGAAGTGGACAGAGCGGGTCGGGCGCAAGTTTACTCCTAAACAGATTCCACGAGTAGGTAAGCTATTCCGACACAATCTGATTTTTGGTACGGGTCTGGGATTCGATATCGCTTTCCATAAGGATTTAGGCGGATGGCAGGAGGAGGAGGGGGCGTGAGTGCTGTTCTGCTGTGAAATCGTTGGCTGCATATCGTTGAAGGCATCCTTTACTGACTACCCACCTACTTTGTTTCCTGTCCACACACCCCGTGTGTCCTCCTTAGGAATCAAGCTCAGTGGGATAGCCATTATTTCCTCGGCCAAGGACTCCCCAAACAACGAGGTTACTTTCTGTTCATCCCACTGTTGTTCTCCCTGTGCAAATAATAACTCTGCCACAACTTGGAGATCGCCTTGATTAGCCGGCCCACCAATTAATCCCTGAGACAACCATCTTTGTTCTCGGACTATGAGAGTTTCAACATTACCAATGGCCCATCTTACTTCTGGATGGATAGCGTCTCTTCCATCAGCAAACTTGCCAGCCCCCACGAAGGCCGTGGGCCTCTGCTTGCATTCCAGAAATTCCCTCTAGGGAAGTGAATTCCTTTAAATATTTGACTCCGCAAGGCTGAAGGGATTGTATTAATCTCCAGGCCTGCTTACCCAGCATGGCCCTGTTGAAGGCGATAAGGTCTATAAATCCGAGTCCTCCCTCCCTGTTTCTCAATTTGAGTACCTCCCTTTTTTTGTCCAATGTATGCCCGCCTTCGATTCTTTTAGTTTCCACCAAAAGGAAGATATCCTTTGTTCTATTGCTTTACAGATAGAAATCGGGATCTTGAATATAGAAATGGCGCATTGGGGTAGTGCTTGCACAACTGATTTTATCAGTATTTCCTTCCCAGCCCTAGACATGAGCTTCTCTTTTCAACTTTCCAGCTTCATATTTACTCTAGCTGATATCCAAGCAAACATTTATTTTTTCAATTTGCCCCAATCCGATGGAATACCTAGATACTTCCCTGTTTTGTCAAGTATTGATACCCTCAGCTCCTCCGCCATATTCTTTTTCCAGTCCGGTAGACAGCCGCCACAGAAAAAGATTCCCGACTTATTCAAGCTCACGGCTTGTCCCACTGGGAAGCAATATTGATTTAATACCCCTGCTAAATTTTGGCATTCGCTAATTTTTCCATCCAGGAAGAAAATGGCGTCATCGGCGGATAGCAAATATGAGAGAGTAGGACAAAACCTATTCAACTTGATTCCCCTGGTGCTGCCGTCTCCTATAGCTTTGTTCGTGAGGTGAGATGGAGCATCTGCCATTAAGATGAAAAGAGAGGGGGAGATCACGGGATCACCTTGTCCAATGTCACCATCGATCAGAAACCACGTAACACCTTCTGCTTCTGTGTGAATGGACAGAAGAAGTACGGTCAGATCCTCGGCGCTAAATTCGGATACCCAAACAAGAAATCTAGAGAATTGAAGGGTGGATGTCGGAAAATATCGGAAACAGATTTCACTCACCTTCTCCAGATCTCATCATGGGCGGATTGGCTCATAATGCCTATGTTTTCCAAAATCTCAGATCGAACCCAGATTCCGTTGTTGACGAAGCTAGCACAATCGAGACAAATTACAAGCGTCGGAACCCCAAATCGACAAAGAAAGGAAAAAACTTGGCTAACTTTTCGGATACACGGACACCACTGAGCAGGGCTCCTTGAAGTTCGATATCGATGGATCCCATCTCGAAGGAAACCGGGAGGGAGCTGTAGCTGGCACATGTCGTGATGGTGCTGGCTGTGTCGTCGCTGGATTTGCAGAGAGAGTTCGAACTTTCTTCGGCCTTGGAGACGGAGATGTTAGCGCCGAGGGCGACACTCCTATACTTGGAAGCCAAAGGCGATCGGCACAGGAGACATGATCTTAAGAGTGCTCCTCATATGCACTGATAGCTTATCCGGGGTCAACATGGTGCTGGCTCGGCTCGTCTCCACTGCTCTAGTCTATAATCCGCGTCAAACAAATCAAGCGGCGGACTGGATCGCGAAGGCCCATCGAAGAAAACCCCTTTCGTCGAACTGGATTTTGAATCCACCCGCTTTCTCTTTGAGATCTTTTATGTTTAGAAGCTCAAACTCTATGCTATCCTTCTCTTAGTTAATCAATGAAAGGTGACGTTCTGACCAAAACAAAAAAACAAAAGTTCGACATCGAAGAGGAGATCATGAGCATGCCTTCGAAATTTGGTCCCAAGAGGTCACATTTCCTCTGTCTACTTGAGCTTCACGCCCTCAAAAAAAAAGAGAAAAAACATCATGCCCGGCTAAAGAATCTTGTCAAATGTAAGGCCTACAAACTACACACGTTAACGCAAAATGAAGATCAAAGAACAAACCCACAAAAGATTGCCCTTTTGTCGATTAATGAACAAACATTTTCTATTTGCCTTCTGATTTTTCAATTTAAAAAAACAGCCCGAAAAATCAGAGGCATTCAATCAAGAGCCGTTCCCCGCCGCCAACGCCGTCTTCCTCCTCTTCCGAATCAAATAATACACGAGCCCACCGACGACCGCCGCGAGGATCAATCCGTCCGCCACGCCCACCAAAACCAGAACCCATTTCTTCAAACCCGACCGGCCGCGCCTCCCCCGACCCCCTTTCGGTACCTTCACCAGGTAGCTCAGCCCGCTCCCCCGATTCACCTGCTTGATCCCGATCACGATCCCGTAGACATAACATTCCCGCAGGCGCGACGAGTACAACGCAGCCGCGCAGTCGCAGTCCCCCGAGCACAGGCTCGTGCACTCCTCTTTGCTAAGGTTGACCCGCTTCGGGCCGTCCTTAATCACGCTGTCGACCCCGTCCAACTCGATCATCTCCATCGCCGGTCGGCCCGCCCCGCAGAACCCGCCCGAGATTCCATCCCCGCAGTCCAGGCCGGTCCCGTCCCGCTTCCTAGTCATGCGGATGCACGAGCAGGCGCTCGAGAGGGTGCAAATTCCGTAGGGCGGGCACGACATCGGGAGGTCGCACGTCGCGTTGAGCGCCAGGAACGACGCCGCGAACTTCGCCTCGCTAGGGGAGTAGTAGTAGAGCCCCATGTTGCCGGTCCGGTTATCGAGCGCCAGGAACCGGGGCGGCTCGGATCGCGGAACCGTGATGCGCGCGATCTTCTTGTACTTGTAATTGAACAGGTCCAGGCCCCTGTTCCCCAACTTGACGAAGGTGATGTTTCGGCTCAGGGAAGGGGCGAACCCCCAGTAGGAGTACTTGGACCTGCCGTGGTTCAAGTACAGAGCGACCTTGCTGTGTTCGATCTCGAAGGAGTAGAATGACGTCGAGTTCGCCGGGTACGACGTCAGCCGGGTCGCCCCGCTGAGCCGTTGGCCCCAGAGCATCACGTCGGTCGGGAAATTGAAGCTCTGCCACTTGATCCGGTCCGACGCGTCCACCAAAACAAGATTGCCCGTGCCTTGTATCTGCAATCTCTGCATCGCATTTCGGATGGCAATGTGAATCCGCCGTCGAAATTACTGCATTTTCGCACTAAATTACGACTAGCAACGGCGACGGATCGTGACACGGAGGACATGGCTAGAAATTATTCTAGTACAATCAATGATATTTATCATATAATGTGATGCGAATTGATGGATGTGAACAAAATTGACTAAAATTTCATAATATATTTAGCAATTTTTCTGATCTTGAATTCTTATTTATTTATTTATTTATTTGGGAATGTGAGCTCATAAAAGACTCTCCAGTAACGACTTCGTTCAGAAGAATTGACTACATTAATTGAGGAATTAATGCTAAGGAAAAATCGCATCATTTCTGATTAGTCATTCCATCCAATTTTTTGGAACGGCGTATTTACCTCGACCGCCTGACCGGAGGTCCCGGTTCGCCACCCGATCCTCTCGTCGGGGCCCTTCAACCGGAGGTCGCCATCGGCGGTGAGCTCGAGCGCGCACTGGTCCTTCACGTAGAAGCGCGAGGAGTGACCCGAGTTCCACACCTTGACGTCCCCAAGGAAGACCTCCAGCGAGCACGAGTAGTTGCCGCCGCCGCTGGCCTCCGCGCTCAGCGCGACCTTGAAATCGGGCGGCGCCCTGCTGCCGGCCTCCATCAGGTAGGCCCGCCCGACGAAACCGGGATGTAGGACGGGGGGATCGCAACGGTGACGCGGTAGCCGGTTCGGATGTCGGGTTCGGAGAGGGCGAGGGAGAGCAAGACGGTGGCGAGGAAAATGAGGTGGCGGCAGCGGCGGCGGCGGTGATGATTGATCATGGGATGGTTTGGGAGATCTTGGGACTCATGTCGAAGGTTTTAGTGCGGTTCTTGGAATGTTTTCCGGCGAGAATAGAGAGAGAAGAGGTGGGGCATGAGTGCTAGAACCATGCATTGTCCCCCATTCAAGCACTTTCTCTCTCTCTTTTCCAAAAAGGGCATGGACTTTTAATCTTTGCTCTTGTTAATTTATGCTTATATCTTCTCTCTTCTCCATTAATTTTACGAAAAATAAATGATATAGAAAATATTATTCTAAAATTGACCATTTGAATCGTTCGAAATAATTAGTTAAGATGACAACTTGTATATAAATATTTTCGTTGAAAATAAAAATATTTTTCGTTCATTCATTTTTTTAAGCGACACGAGCGATTATTAATATTTTCAAGAAAATATTTTCCAGATCATTCTTTTATCGTGGAAAAAAAAAGGAGCCATGGAACAAACAATTCTTTGTTTTGATCATTCATTTAGATTTCGACTTGTGTTTATTTAATGCTCGAAAATTAATCCAGTATATCAAAAATTTAGAGTCTACCTAACTATTGAGGCAGGTTCTCTCGACCAAAAAATAATGTAGATTTCAGTTGATTATGTATATATTTATATTTATTTTTTTAATTATTTATTGACACTATGTTTGGTGGGACAGATCGAGAAGAAAAAGAAAAGGTTCAAATAATTACTAGGGAAAAGAAAGGGAAATAGTCAAAGGGATTGAGTCGCAATACTATTTAGCCGTAGACCAGAGGATGGATCGGAAAAGAATGTATTATGACCTAAGTATCATCTTATGTGTTTAACACTAGAAAAAAGAAAAGGTAGGGAATGAACGAGAAAGAAGAAAAAAAACACTCTCTTAATTAATACACCAATCCCTCCCTCTACGATTTGAAGGGATTTAACAAAAGATTTTATTAACATAATAGTTTTTTTGTGACTATGAAAATAACAGCATGTTGCAGATCCTAAATTCTTGAAAGAGTGAATCCCACAATAATTTCTAATTATTTATAATTTATTTTTTGTAGCTCACAACATGCTATTTCAATCTCACGGTAAATAAAAATTTGTCACATAACCATATTCATTTAACGAATCCGCAAATAATTGTCTAAAAAGTCCAAAACGTATTGTACGATGGCCAATTCAGTCTTAAACCATGTAATCGTGCCAATAATCCTAAATATTTTGACGGTTTGCTAATTTAATCCTAAATCTTTCAATTGTGTCAATTTTGTCCTAAACCTTTTTGAAGTTTGGCCAATTTAGTCCTAAATCTATTATTTTGGTAATTGGTCGAAAGAACTAAATTGACAAATTGTTAAAATGTTTAATAGACTAAATTGACAGACCATTAAAAGGTTTAAGACTAAATTGAAGTGATTAAAATGTTTATAACTGAACTAGATGTCGCACAATATGTTTAGGACCTTTTAGACTATTTACTTCGAAACTAGCATTGTCTCTCCAGATCCTCATTTCTTCTCCTCCATCCTTTTTTCTCCCATCTTAATTCGACTTTTTATATCCAAATGCTTCCCTTTCTTTCTTTTTTTTCCAAACTAAAGTGCTAGTTAATAGCCAAACACATGGAATGACAAACCATCATGTGGTCTGGTACAAGCACCCGGCATTTGCTCTTTTCCTAATAAGAGTGGGGTGATCATGGCATTATGGCCAAGAAGCATTAATTACGACTTATTCATACATGGAAAGGTTGAGCCATAACTCTCAAAGTGTACCCCCAAGAGTAGTTGAGTCCAGGCTGTTCCCTGTGACATTGTTTAAGGGAGAATTTGCCTTAGCTCGGGAATGTCACTTGAGCTAGCAAATCGTGATGCCGCTAGGGCAACCCCGACCACCTTTTTAACGACGAAAGTGGCAAGAACCTCCGAGGGGTCCCGGTAGGCCCCTACGACCCATACGGACCGTGGTTGAGTGAAATGAGTGCGTGAGCAGGTGTGTTTCTTTGGTCGCATGATTGCGAAAACGAAGTTGTGCTCGCCACTTTTGGTGACCCCGTTGAAAGAGACATGTTATTGTATTTTGCATAACCTTGCTACTAAAGTTAGAGTTGCGTGGCGCGTGACGCTGGTCAGACGTCGGGGTGGCGTGTTTTTGGTCGGGTAAAGACCCCCTACCATCTCCCAACATGTCCCAAGTCAAAGACTGATGCTTTCGAAAAAGTCTAGGTGTGTCTCGAGCGAACGTGCTCAAATTGTGTGCCGCGGCTTAAATCCAGGGTTTTTGTCCCATTGAGTACACTTGATAAGTCGATGTGTTCTCTTTCTCGATCGCTTACTAGCATTTCGAAATGGGCACATTAAATTTAGTGCATTAGCCCGCTTCCGATGTGGGTACGTTAGGCTAGCTAATCGTGTGCAGGCATGGACCGGCTCAAGCCTTGAGGTCGATCCTAACGTATCGTCTCACTTAGAAAGTAAGCCTTAAGTAGAGCCAGATTTATATGGCCAAAAGAGCTTTTCCGATGTGGGGAATCCATCGATTGCCTTTGTAGACCAGAAGATGGATAATCTTCTTTATTTCAATACCCAGTACACAGGTATTCTACACATACCATTATTGCATCATGAAACCGTTGAAGGAGGAGTACATAGAAGTTAAGGGCAGGAAGAAGAGGTGATTATTTGCATCGCCGTCGCAGATTTATTCTCTTTAACCGTTGCACGTGCGGTGCAGACAGAGGAGCAGAACCTAGGAAGACCAGGAGGACGTTTCAGTCGAGACCTTGCATCTTCCTGAGCATGACCACGAACTCGTAGACCTTCTCCGGGTCGGGGAGGACCTTGCTCACGCTTTCCCTCTGCTTGCACCTCTTGAGCCAGCCCGACAACTTGGGACAGTGATCCGCCACCTCGAAGCCCCCAAATTTCTCGTACGCATGGAACCACGAGGCCACTCCAACGGCCATGATGTCCACGAAGCCGAACGCATCTCCCTCTCCACCGAAGTAGGTTTTGTCCCCAAGGGCTTCCTCCAGCTGCTTCAATGTCTCTATGAAGTCCCTCGTTGCCGCCTTCCTCTCCTCTCCGTTGGTCCTCCATATCTGGGTCGCCGCCTCGTAGAGCTGCTCCAAAGCAATCATAATTACTATCCACGTCGCAAAAGCTTGGTAAAATGGGTTACCACAAAGAATACTATATAGGCTCGTTATAGGGACGATATAACGGACGGAGAAAAAAGATTTTCGAAAGTGTGTTCGATTGGGAGGTCTAGCATGGATCTTGCCGATCAGTTCGATGCGGTGGAGTGACTTTACGCAGTCAATACTCTAGGAATGCGACAGAAGGGTGACTTTGCTTTTTCCTACCTTCTTGAGTCACGAGTATTTTGAGATTCAAAGTTTCGTCCCAAGCGATGTGCTAACCTTTTTATCGATGAAATCCGCCCAAAACCTGGCCTTGGCACGCCCATATGCACAGCTCGGGAGCAAAGTCGGCGAAGCCCATGTCTCATCAATGTATCCAACAATGATGGCAGATTCCGACAAGGGCTTCCTATCATGCAGGAGCACCGGCACTTTCTTGTGTATCGGATTCGATTTGAGCAACAACTCGCTCTTGCCTCTGAGCAGATCCTCTTCTCTGTGCTCATACTTAACGCCCTTCTCGTTCAACGCAATCTTTACCCGCATGCAAAACGGGCTCACCCAACAATCCAAAAGCACCACCTCCCCCTTAGACATCTTCTTGGCCTTGATCTTCGTAAAATACTATGAAGCTTCGCACTCTTGTGCTCAACAAGAGAGGTCATGAGTTGACTTATATACAAAAGATGGTGGCCTCGGGCTATGCAGCATTGTGATCATAGTTGTGATCCTACTGTTGTTGTTGCACTTTTTTCTTGGTATGTCCTTCTATGAGACAATGTTGCCTCGTGATCATCTTTATATTGCCGCTTTGTGACCCTAACTCTTACCTTCTTGCTTTGAATATGGATCAAGAATTTTGATCAAGCCTTTCGATTGGTGTGAGACTTGTCTCTTCCCACTTAGATTTTATCGACCAGAAGGGAGGCCCCAATGATCTATCTTTCATCGTCACCGCAGTGGTTATTTCACCCTCATTCTATTGTCCCCAAGAGGGTCCACGCAATGCTTGACCTTAGGAAGTTTGTTGGTTTAAATCGGGAAGAGTGCCATAAAAGTCATAAATCTATTACATCAGTACCTATTCAATCGTAAATCTTTCGATTAGACCAGTTTAATACTAAATATGTTCACATTTATACCAATTGAGTCGATCCGAATAATTTAGGCAAGAAATTGCTAATGCAGACACCGGCCATCCTACATGGCACGGCTGTCACTGACGTGGACAATTTTATAATTTTGTTGAAATTTTTCTTTCTTTTTTCTCTTTTCTTTGTGGGGTTGGAAATTGCTAACTTGGCGAAGGTCATTGTCAACACGAGCACAGGCCATGGCCGACGAGGGCTGGCCTTGCCTGAGAGCTGTTTGACTTGCTTGGGCAAGCACAAGCTGACAAGGCCAACCCTTGCGTAGGCCAGGGCAAGAGTGGGCGTCGCCAAGCCTTCCTTGCCCTTGCCCTTGCCCTTAGCTAAACGGGGGTTAGCCTCACCATCGCTCGCCCTAGAAGAAAAAGAAAAAGAAAAAGAATATTATAAGTGTAGAAAAGTGTCTATATCAGCACTAGTCATGTACATAGGACGGTTGGTGTCCACATTAGCAATTTTCGGCCTAAATTTTCCGGATTGACTCAACTAGTACAAATGTGAAAATATTTAAAATTAAAGTAGTCCAATTAAAAAATTTACGACTAAATTAGTACCAATGTAATAAATTTATGGCTTCTTTTGTACTTACCCCGTGTAAACTCAATAACGGCGATACTATGCCATAAAGCCGACTAAACACAATAAGATGAGAAAAGTAGCTTCACTGGATGTTTCATAACCCCTTTCCCGATAAATCTATACAAATAATTTAATAATTCGGAATCGTTTTTGTTTTCTCGAAATAGGTTTATTAAGGATATTAAGTGCAAAAAAAAAAAACACAACTAAAACCAAACTTTTCAAAAGGCTACAACTAATACCAAATTATGACACTCATTGTAAACTAGACATGCTCAAGGGCAGCCATTCGGACTGCATACATCGGTGGTTTAGCGACAAATTTAGAGCTTGCCCACATTGAAGAATTGAGATTTGATAATCTTATGAAATGAGCTTTAATCACACCAAGCCATTCGAACCGCATACATCGACTTCAAGAATTCGAATAAAGTGCAAAAATTTGTATGCGATGCGTCCGAACAATGAGCAATCTACCAGCCATTTTCGTGGATAATGAATAGATCTATTCGAGCAATAAACTTAAAAGACACACTGCTCCTGTTAGAATTAAGTCATCAGTTTGATCCTGCGAATGAAACCGATTTGAATAGACATGCGAGGAAGCCCTGATCGCGTGAAAGTGAATATTTCAAGTGTCCGATTTGAGTGTTTGTCCAATGTTGGAATGTAGAAGCAGCAAGACTTTGGTGTGCTGCGAGCGCACCGATGTTGATGTGCAGTGTAAGTGGTGTCGTGGAAAGTGGAAAATGTCCATAAATTATATCCCGAAGCACAATGCTTAGAGTAAGGGTTTGTGTGCTCAATGAAAAAAATTGTGAGGCAAAACATTAAGAGAATATTAGCTGTAAATAGAGGAGGGAAAATTATCAAAAAAAAATTCTATACCTATTGGACTTATGCCAATTGAGTCCTAAACATTTCAATTGTACCGTCGTAGTTTTAAATCTTTTCATATTTTGCTAATGTATTACATCCAGCTAATTCTGGGCAAAAATCACTAGCGTGGAAGCACACCGTTCTACTTGGCACGATTGATTCTGATGTGGACAATATTTATTAATATTTTTGCAATATTAATATTTATTTTTATTTTTTCTCTTTTTTCCTTTCTTTCACCACCGGTCACCGAGCCTATTTGGCACTGATGTGGATGAAACATGAAATATAGTTCCAAAACGAAGTCGTTTTGATTAAAATTTAATTTTACATGAGTATTAATTAAATTAAATTAACAAAATAAACTTAAAAAAAATAGCGAGGGCGGCCATCCCCTGGCTGACCTTCACCACACCATCGTCGGCTCTCGCGCTTTTGCTTTTTTTTTAATTTAATTTATTTTGTTAATTTAATTTAACTAATGTTTATATAAAAAAAATCAAATTTCGACTAAAACGACGTTGTTTTAGATTTATCTTTCTTATTTCGGCCACGTCAGCACCAAATAAGAGAGAGAAAGTAATAAAAAATGTCACATCAATATTTTTCATTAGCCAAATTGGCGAATTTAATAGAAGGACATGAATTTGTCAAGTTTTAGGACTTAATTATATTTTGGCCACAAATTTTAGAACTTTCACTGACCAAGTCCCTTTAATGGGGGGAAAAAAATTAGGGTAAATTTGTTGAAGTGGGATATTCCAAAAAAAAAATGGTTTTCACCCTTTGAAAACCCAAAACTGACCTCGTAGACGAAGAACAGCGCCTGAATGACATATCATTGCGATGAAGCTCGCTCCCTCTCCAATTCCATGAACACCATCATTCTCAATTCGCTCGCCGGACTCATGCGCTTCCCTCCGGGAAAAGTCGTCCGCATCGACTCGTTCCTCTCTCTCCCCTCGACGACGAAACTTTCCCTGCAAATTTTCCCGGGAAACAAGCAAGCCATTCGTTCACTCTGCTCATCTCCCTCACTCGACATACCGACCCTGACGGAGCTGGTATCGAATCAACACTATTCGGAGCTCAAAGCACGACTCAGGGTCTCGAGATCAAACCCCGCCAAGATCCTCCGACAAATGCTCGATTCTGGGTCCGACCCGGAGCTCACTCTCAGGTACTTCAAATGGTCCCGGGACGAGCTCAAGCTCTCCCACGCGCTTGAGCTCACTTTCGGGCTCTTGCACTCGCTGGCGAATGCCAAAAAGTACTCAAAGATGAGATCTTTCTTGGACGAGTTCGTGAGAGTGAGTGACGGGAACACCGTTTCTTCGATATTTCACTCTATATCAAACTGCGGCGGCGGGTTTTGCAACGGCTCGATCATCGTTGACATGTTGGTGTGGGCATATGCGAAGAACCGGAAGACCCAGTTGGGTTTTGAGGCATTTAAGCGAGCTGGTGATTATGGGTATAAGCTGTCGATTATTTCTTGTAACCCATTGATGAGTAATTTGGCGAAAGAGGGGGCAGTTGGGGATTTGGAGTTTGTTTATAAAGAGATGATCAGGAGAAGAATTAAGCTCAATGTGGTGAGTTTTAATACGTTAATATCCGGCTTGTGTAAAGCTCGGAAATTGAACAAGGCTTGCGACGTGGTCGAAGACATGAAAGCTTGCGGGGTATCCCCAAATGTGGTCACTTACAATGCCCTCATTGATGGACACTGTAAAAGTGGTGGATTAAGCAGAATGTACAAGGCAGATGCAATTCTAAAGGAGATGGTTGAGAGCAAGGTCTGCCTGAATGAGATTACATACAATATCCTCATTGATGGATATTGCAAGGACGAAAATGTGGTGGCTGCGGTCAAGGTATTTGAGGAAATGCAGAGGCAAGGTTTCAAACCTAATCTTGTCACGTATAATTCTTTGATCAATGGGCTTTGTAACAGCGGGGAGATTAGTAAGGCTGTTAGCTTGCGAGATCAAATGTCTAGTTCTGGTTTGAAACCGAACATTATCACCTATAATGTTCTCATGCATGGGTTTGGGAAGAATGATATGTTTGAGGAAGCTAGAGATATGCTTGATGTCGTCGAGAAAGAAGGGTTGGCTCCCAATGTTATCACATTCAACATTCTAGTCGATGCTTGCTGTAACAGTGGAAAAATTGAAGAAGCATTCTTGATCCATGCTTCAATGGCAAGCAAGGGAATTCTCCCTGATGTTTCAACATATAATAGTTTGATTACTGGTTTATGCAGAGAAGGGAAACTGGACGAAGCTGAGAAACTGTTTGAGGAGATGAAGGACAACAGCTTAAAGCCCAACGTGGTTACATATAACATATTAATTGGATCTTTGTGCAAGAAGAGAGAGTCTAGAAAGGCGCATAGGCTCTTGGATCGTATGGTCAAAATTGGTTTGAGTCCCAATCATGTGACTTTTGATACTCTAATGGATGGATATTGCATAGAAGGGAATCTCAGAGCAGCACTGAAGGTTCGGGAACTGATGCAGAAAGAAGGGTTGCGAGCGAATATTGCTACATATAACGTGTTGATTAAGGGTTTCTGTAAGCAGGGTAAACTGGAAGATGCAAATAGCCTGCTTAATGAAATGTTGCAGAGAGGCATGGTACCAAATCGAACTACCTATGATATAATTAGAGAGGAGATGGTAGATAAGGGTTTTGTGCCAGATATAGATGGGCACATGTATAAGGTTTCGGGCTGAACAATCACAATACTTTGAGGAGTCGGCCATTTTTGTATCAGATTGCCTCCGTTTGGTGGGATTTCACAAGCTATTTTGCCAAGGAAGCAATTATGTGAACTATAGGATGGTAAAAATTCACAGAACTATTGTCCTTGGAGATTTTTCCGGTAAGCAGAGACTATGTCTATCCCATGTCAGTGCATTTTGTATTATTGTGATTGATATGGTTAATGGGTTGGACTACTTGCCTATTACACTCAATTTAAAATAGAGAAAAGTTCATTCAAGAGACCCCTTTTATGAATACTTTGTGGCTAGCTTAGAATATGCTTCTTATGAAGAGTTCCATAAGCCATAAATATCGTAAATTTGTACGATCCAACTCCTCATAATTTCTCTCCAATAACATGAAGAAAGATAAAATGGATATCAATGAGAGGAATACTGTTCTTTTTTCCTTTGTTTTGATGAGATACGTGTCATATCATCAGTTTCTTTTCACTTGCCGCAACCAAGTTTTGTGAGATAATTGAGCCCAACAAGGATAATATTCCAGCTCAGGTTTACCAGGCTACTTCAAGTAATTGTGATGTGACCTGGAAATACGTGGATTGTTTGACTGCATTGCCATGGGGAAATCCAGGTCTGCAAGTTTGTCCACAGTTTTAACTTTAAGATTGATGGAGATGATTTTCAATAGTGTTCTTTTTCAATTTGACTGTGGAATCTGGTGAACCTATTGTTGGTGACCTTCAACTTGCAAAGGCGTGAATTGTTGCTCTGACTGGGGTATGTTGAAGCTGAATGCTCTGTGGAGATTAAAAATGCGTGACACTTCACTGAAGAACGTTGAGGTGAAAAAGAAAGTTGCATTTCCCATTCATTGTCTCTGTCTAGACTAATTGATTAGTTTGACGGATGTCTGGATTAAGTATAGGTTCCTTTTAACATGAAGATTTCTTGGGTTTGAGAGACTTTGCTTCGGCAAGACTGTATATAAGAAATCTCTCAGTGATCACCTAGGCATGATGACTAGTAAAGTCAATTAGCATCGGCAATCTTTGGCATGTGGTTCATTTCCATTTTGTGTCAGGTTCTGTTATTGCATTCTGTGGCTCTTCGGGTTCTAATCAGTGTTTGTGTTAGATATTGTTAGTTTGTAAAAGAGCAGGTTCTTTAATCATCTTTCTGGTTCTCGATTATTCTTCTCTTTTCCTGATTGAGTTCTCTAGGTAATCTCTTTTTTCCTTACTTTTTTGAACTAGCTCATCGACAATAACACGCACGATACTCCCAGGTACTTGAATGTGAGTATGCAAAAGAGGTCTCCTGGTGCAGACAAAAAGGGAGTATAAAACAAATTGCTTTTGCTGTGAAGAGCTTTAGCAAATTTAAGAATAACAATAGCCTTGGCGGTTCGATATGAGTAGCTCAGGTCATTTTGAAAGTATGCAAATCTCTTCTGAGTTTCATTCCTGTTGCTCAGAACATCTGAACTCACTTGTTTTCTTTCCAGCTTATCAGGTGAAAAAACAATAGACTATCACAGCTTGGACGAGCAACACGGATGGGCTTGCACTCAATTTGTGAGGAGGCCTTGCTGTGCATTTTGTTGCTCGACTATCGTCAGATAATCACTCTGCCTTTCCTTGAAGTTCAAAGGATAGAGTACTAATCAATCCATCATATTACTTACTAGAAAGACTTCTTGGCGGTCGTGTATAAGATATTGTGACAACTAGCATTGTGCTTTAGCTCATTACTCTAAGCCCTTGTCTTTTGTTTTGTCAAGATTCAATCTTTGCTCTTTATTGGTTTAGTTCATGGAGCTATGGCACTGTTGGACATGGATGACATTCCACATATGCTTTGACAAGCACCTGTTTGAAGCTCTTAGTTGACTTGCCCTAAATGATCTTTGTTCAAAATAAGGCAATGTCCAGCATATACCGGGAATGAATGAATAAGTGATTCTTTATTGCACCAGGATATGGAACACAAAAAGGGCGATGATCTCTTTTCCCCGATAAAACATGATTCCATAATCTACACCACAGTAAAACTTGGCAGATCAACGTTGCTTGAACAGTCGAAGTAAACGGCTTGCTTCCTGAACTAAAAGGCAGCAAGCAAACAACAATTTGATCTGAACTGAACTACAAAGAAGCTGTCCATGGAAGTAAAACTTAATTGATCTCATTACTGATGGGAGAGCTCTCCGGCAGTGGCTAACTATGACAATTTTTAGGCAGAACCACTCTTTAAGATTTCACGGGTGCCAGCTCTAGGTCTCCATAGTCCGACCCTATATTTGTGGGCATACTTCAATATCAACTTCCTCTGCAAAACAAGACAAGAACTTAGGACCTTTTCACAAAGAGAGTGAAAATGTCCTTGTAAGTAGTCAAACGAAAGCCGTTCAGATCAACCCAATAATAGATCACTGTTGACGGAACAACTACTCCCCTTATCAATCTCAGTCAAAAATTTACGCCAATAAGGTAACTACCACATGCACACTCAACAATGAGCACAATTTCCGATCAGCTATGATTAGGAATATGATCAGATTTAGATGCATGAATTTTCGTCAATCAATAATGTTCAAAGCAATGCCACACAAATACAATAGATGTTAGGCTCCTGGCGTTTGTGCAAATAACATGAACATTTTTAACCTATTCGATAGACCATAGTTACTGTCAAAAAGCGTTGTCCTTGGCCATCAAAGCAAAATCTACAAAAAGAAATAAGTTTCAGTCTTCCAGATGAATGAACTATATGTGGTGGGACTTTAGAGCAAGACTCTGAACCTAGTCAATACTTCAGCTATTCAATGACTTGTTTCCAGATCATTTAATGCATATATATGACAGAAGATCATCTTCTACCAGCAAAACGCCTAAACGTCATAGAAGGGCAAACACTGAGTAGTGCCATGTCCGCACTTTTACATATCCAAGAAAATGAGTAGTGTCAGAAAGACAAATGAGCAATGATCCAGGGAAAGACAACTTACATGTTTGCAAGGGATGCCGAGCTTCTTGAGCTTAAGCGTGCGGGAAAAAAGTAGTAACTGTTGAAGTCACACAATCTCAGACTCGAGCTTGGCAACATGGGCTTCCACCCCTCCACCAATCCCCTGCAGAAACTCCGGTATCCCAACCTTCACTGCCCAAACAGTGCACAAAAAGACACGTCATTCGACCAGCTTACACCAGCACTATTCCGAACTTTTAGTTCGACCACATGAAGACGTCTAAAGGATCACTCGTTATTCACTCCAGCATAAAGTGAAGAAACCCCCCCTCTCTCCCCTTCCCTTCCTTCTCCTCCTCAAACCTTCTTCGAACCTACAGCAACACAGACATGGCAGGACACCACACCAAACTCTAAATCCACCCACGCGAAGACTGAAAAGTAAGTGTATCAGAATCAAGTCGTTGTACTTCTCGCAGCCTCTTTAGCCAACACACACTATAAACGGCATGGCAACAATTAAACGTCACAACCACACTGTGCATCACCGAAAACACGCTTCTGTTTTCACTGATTAAGCTCATTTATACATCATCACAACTAGACCCGTCATAGGCCACTTAGCTCCAAGCACACTACCAATCAAAAACATCTCAAAGCACACGTTTCGCCTCATTCAGCCAACTGGCCCGAAGAAAGAACGAACATTTTGCTCTCTAATGGCTTCTCTCAGCGTCTCGGGTGCTACAGAATTACGCAGCATTAAAAAAAAATCGAAACTTAAGCTTACCGCGTACGGAGCGGATTTGGAGAAGAATCTGGAAAATGCAGGAACGAACAAATCTGAGTGCGTATTCGGCGAGCGTCTAGGCACGAAACACCTTCCCATTGAGAAGAGTCGACGCAAAATCCCGCATCGTTGAGCTGCGTAAGGAAACGTCTCAAACCACTGTGTTACAGCGACCGAAAGCCCCCTCGAGTTCTACGTCTCTCTTCCTCGCTTCCTTGCACAACTGCTAATTCGAAAACAGATAAGCAGCCTGCGAACTGACGGCCGTGAGCAAGAAAAGTCGGGAGAGAGAGAGTGATTAGATGGAAGTTACAGGCAGGTGGCGGTTTTGCAATGCGCCGGCCGTGGAGCACCGTCCGTCAAGAGAGAGAGGGGGGGTACGCACATGGGCGAAATGAGGGCCGAACTGAGGTGTTCTGCTTTGATCCTGGATTAAGTGTTGGGTGCCCTAATACGATTTAAATACCTTTTCTGTTTATAATTTTTGCGAATTTCTTCTTTCAAAAAGGACACTTTTTGTTGGATTTTTTTTTTTGGGGGGGGGGGGGTGTGGGGTCGGGACTTGTTTTTTAGGTCATGTTGGTATCGGATTTAAAAAAGAAATTTTACAGCCATCTTTCTTGCCCAAGGTTAATATTATATTACTTTTGACCAAAAAATAATTTACTACTTGAAAAATAAAATTAAAAAAAGGGAACTTTTTTTGTCAAAATAAAAAAGGAACTGACGCAAAGGTAAACTGTTATGTTATTGTCAATGTCCGAATTGTCTTTTTAACTATTTTTTTGAAATGTTGAGGGGAAAATTACAAAGAATGATGTGAATTATCTTATTCTCTAAATAAAAATTGAAGTGAACATTAGTTTTAAAGAATGGTCTTAAGTACCTCATTTTTTTAAAGAAACGGCCCGATCAGAGGGCTAATCGAATGTCTATTCGACCTCTGATTAACCATGTCATGATCTAAATAGCATTCGATCGAACCATACGCGCTTTATAGAGACAAAGTGAGATATAACTATAGGAAGTGGTGGCATACCTCGGCTGCCTGGAAAGCAAGGTCCCACCAACCTCGGCCCGCCACCAAAACTACAGCTTTGACCTTTAGTTAGGGTGCTAGTGCCTAACTAAGATTCAGTGCGCTCTCTCTCTCTCTCTTATTTCGATTTCAAGTGTTTTATTTTCTTTTTATTTTTATTTTGAAAAATATATTGTATTATGTTTGGTATTTGAAATGTTTTTGAAACAATGGAAGGTTGTCAACATGTCACATTGACAACAATTTAACCGCCTGTAAAACTATTTTCACTTGGGATTGAAAGTGCCAAACTGCAAAGGTCAATTCTTTTTCGATTCATGCAATTTGGAGCTCCATATGTCAATGAGGCGTGGTGGCCAAGCACCTGCCAAAAGGGGCTATGAAGCCTATTAGCCTCTCTTGGTTCGACCATTACCACAATCGCAATCTCTTCGGATCGAAGCATACACACCACACATGTCTACATATATATCTATAAATATATATATATTATAGTACTGTATAT
>JAGVVM010004752.1:0-30707 GCA_019149425.1 Psidium friedrichsthalianum | reverse complement strand
ATATTTAAAATGGGAATTTAATGACTTTTTGAAGGAAATAAAAATTGTATCGTGTTGACCACGGGACCCAATACCCTCCCGAATACTTTATTGAACATTTCAAAGAAAATTAAATTTTTACTAAGTTGAGATGTCGCTATATTATATACCTTTGCTTTAATAATTTTAGCAGTTCAAATAATTTGCTCGATTACCGACATTTTACAAATACCAATTTCACTCTTTATTTACTGTTAATGCAAAATATCTACCAAAAATTACCTATATTTCAATCTTTTTCATCCAAATCATGCTTTGTTACCCCTTTAGCTTGAAACAAATCTCTTAATCTCACCTGTATTCATCCACATGCCTTAAATGAAGTCGTATTGAACCTAGCTCATAAGATTTACCTCATGCATGCCATATTTGTTTTTTAACCCTAATTCCTTCATATCTATTTGTAACTCTATTTAATTGATGATATCATCATTTTTTATCCTCATCCTAGATGAGTAAAAATCAATTCTTTAATAAAAGAAAAATGAGGAAGACAAGAGATAAAATACCCTCCCTTCATCTTTTGGAACATGCAGCTCCATCATCCTAATATCTTCAAGTTTTCAAATTTTCCCATTCCAATCATTTACAACCAAATCAAGTTCAACATTCTTACTTTCAATCAAGTGTCTTACAAGAAATTCAAGGACTTTAATTTCTTTTTCCAAACGATTTTGTAGTTTTCTAAATAAGAGAGTTGTTATTTTATAGTTAGTTTGAATTTCAGGTGATTAACGGCTTTGTTGGTTGAAGATGTTGTTCAGATAGTGAAAAACTCTAAAGAATAAAATGACTGATTGTTCAATCATAATATCATGTATGATAACCATTTGGATTTCTAAAAAGTAATTCTGATTAAAATGATTTTCCTGATTCTATCCCTGAATTATTTAGAGATCAGAACGCGTTGGTACATCATAGAATTTTCTATTCTGAGAACAGAAATGCTTGGATAACTGCACATAAATTTTTATTCTCGGAAACAATTTCTCTTCCCCAGTTTCTTTTGTCATTTAAGTCAAATTTACGTAGTACTTTGTGAAAGTCATCCTACATTTCGAATTAATCGAAGTTAATTCATATTGATTCCCTTTATTTAACATATTTGCATATTGAAATGAAAAATAAATATCAAGAGCCATCACGAATTATTTTTGTCCATTTATTGTGGGGTTTTCATCAATCCAACCTCAACTCTTTTGAGTGAGTGGAAATCAACATGAGTGACACTGTCGTTCCTGCCCGAAAAATGCACTCACTGCTAGCTTGCATTGGTGTGCGCTTTTTGTTTTTAAAAAAACATCAAATCTCATTCTTATTCATCAAACTAAAGACGGAGCTTACTAAGTATCCACGCTGGTTTATTTTTGTTTTTCCAAATTTTCTAAAACTATAATAAGTTTAAAGTATATAACTAGCAAATGACATCCAATAAAATCAAGTGACAATTAAGAATCACGACTTGATAAATCGTATCTAAAATTCTGAAAAAAGCCCTAAGGGCTTAGAGAATGTGGTTCTGGTTTAACTAAAAATGTTTAGGAGTTTCTAAAAAAGAATAAAATCTATAAAAAAAAATCTAGATCAAATTTATGAAAAAAAGGTCACTAGCCTAACTAAAATTTTCTATCTTTTAGTGATTTTTTTTAAAGTTGTCTATTTTTTAGATATTTTCAATTTTTTTTGATTTTTTTTTATTTGATTTTATTTTTGATTATCTTTTTTTTTTGAAAATGAGACCTTGTTCTGCTTTTGGTTGAGGGGGGGAAAAGTGATGATGAGATTGAAAGAGAAGTAATAGATGTGATACTTCATTTTTCGTTTGTGATTCTAAAAGGGATTCGTTTTTTTGAGAATCAAAATATTTTTGTTTTTTGTTTTTGGTTATTGCTCCAAAACTGTTTCTGAGAAAAGAATTAGAATCAAAATCGGTTATGTTTACTACACAGAATTCTAATCTTTTTTTTTATTATAGGGATCAGAATCACACTCAATCAGAATAGTTATCATATGCAGTTTTAGTATTATTGAACTTGGTTGATTGAATTGTTTGGCTCATTTAGTCTTAGATTTTTACTCTATGTGTGATTAAAGTTTCAACATTTTATTAAAGCTATTTTGATCTTGGGTTTTCAATTAAAAAGCTTTTCACTGGCTAGGACATGTTTGAAAGTTACTAAAATGTTTTGTTGGCATCTTGAACAGGAAAATGTGAAAAAATGACAAAAGTAGGCATAAGGCATCTTGTAATTCAACAAAGTTATGGCCAATATTGAATATTTACTCTTGAGGGGGTGTTGGTTAACAGGGTGCCAGGGTTTTGTTGTGAATTTGTGAGTTATTAAATGAGATTAATTAACACGGAGACAGACCGATTCAAAATAACTAGTTCGAACACTTTATGGGTGAGATCACCAGCCATTTTCCATTTTCTATGGAGAGCAAATCCGAGACATCTAAAAGAACTATGCTTTATTTTTTCCATGGTAGTCATTTGAATATGGCGCTTATGATTATGTATATAAGACAAAAAGATCATGAACATATCATTTCACACGAGTCTTGCTGGGTAGAAAACAAGTATCGATACATTCAAATCGATATTTTGTTGTACTTACTAGACCAATTTAACTACCACAATTTCAAAAGACACAAAAGAGTGGAAAAGGTAGCACAAGTTTGGTGGAGAGAGAGAGGGGGAGGGGGGGGGGGGGGATTGGCTCATATCTCCTTCTCTCCTGCGAGTTTGTGTTTTTTCAATTCATAAGGTCCAATCACGCCGTCACGATAATAATAATATTTATTTATTTCATAAACAAGTCTTACACATAAATAGGTTAATATTTTTTCATCGCATGTCGACCTTCTATTTGGTGGCCTAGGATAGCTCGGGCTTGCTCTGGCCCCAACCTCTCGAGGTCCTGCTTTGACCGCCTATTAGGCCACTTTTCTCTTATTTTTTTATTTTTCAGCTAATGTACATAAAAATGAAAATGAACGAAAAATAATATTAGGGCTTGCGTTATTTAATTTTATCACTTTACCGATGAGCTTTTACTATGTGGCTCACGCCATATTAGAAGTTCGGATTTATTTTATCCAGTTGTGCTTATAAATTCTAAATATCAAATAAAATCATTAACAAGTATGATTGAAAATCTTTTGTGGTCAGAGCAAACGAGAGGAAGTCAAACCTCCCCCGTCTCATCGAGGACTTTCGCTTCGGACCCTCGAGCATCGCCCCAAATGGAGCGACGGAAATAACGTTGAGCATGTGAAAAAACTAAAACGTGTATGAAAAAAGGCGTAAAAAGACAGAAACACCGAAAATCGCAGCGACTCCGGTTGGGAGACACAGTTCACATTTCTTCACATAACCCTCCCTCCCTTATCTTCTTGCTCCTTATCTGTTTTGTCCAATCACATACCCTTTTCGTTCTTCCCTCTGCCTCGCTCCCACTCTCTCTCTCTCTCTCTCTCTCTCTCTCTCTCTCTCAAGAGCTCCTCCGAGTACCCATTTGAACATTCCTCTATTCCTTTTCTCCTTTTCGACATTGGAAGCGAATGAAAGCCATCAATCTGTAGCAGTGGGAGGGGAGAGAGAGAGAGAGAGAGAGGGTGTGTGTGTGTGTTTTGCGGACACAAATTGAATGAGGATTGCCAAACTTTGGGGAAGTACAGAGGATGTCTTCATGTCTGCTCCCACAGTTCAAGTGTCAGCCAGACACGTTTTCCATTCAGTTCAGGACTCACATCCACACTCGTAAGCTCTTTGCCTTGTTCGCCGATTCCCCATTGCTCTGTCCATTTAATTGGTATATTCAAATGGGCTTGTTTTCATTCTTTCTGTACTTCGTGGGTGAGTTTCCTTTCTTGATTTGGCATTGGTGTTTACTTTTTGAGGTGGTTGAACGGAAAAGTACCAGGAACTACTTTTGGGCATTATAGTTTAGCGTTGGAGATGTCGGTTGTTGCTGTAAGGATCGTGCCATGATGTCAACAATCTGCTTCTTATTCCTCTGTCATTCGGGGACTTTATCATTGATTGCTGGACTCTAAATGTCTCTTGGTTATAACTTTTTGGGTCTAATTCAGTTTCTCCGTCAGTTCAATTTTCATGACTTCTTAGAACTTGGAAGAAGCTAAAGTTGTTTCTTACGGTAATGTTAATTGGAAACGGCTTTTCTCTTGAGCATACTGCACTTAATGCGGATTATGTACTGCTGTGCTTGTAGCCCATACAAAGATAGTAGTTGATTCCTTCTAGTCCATGTAATGCTCCCATGCTAGAATTGATGTGCCTTAAGGCACCTGAAGGTCAATAGGTACCCACAGAAGCTTAATCGGTGTCTCATCACTGTAACTCAACTGAAATTACCTGTATGGAAAGGGACTTGCTGGTATTGGAGTTATCTTGAGGGTTTTCATCTTGGTCACGCTCTAGTGGCCAATGTCTCCTACAAATATCATTAGGGAAACAAATTAGTGTTGAGTATGCAAAAGGCTATGTGGCAATAAGCCATTTGACATGGACATGAATCTTGTCACCTTGGATTGTGTGAAGAACAAGTTACTATAGCCATTACTCTTGTGCCATTCTCACTTCACCTCTTTGTTGGTACCATAATGACGACCCTAATGTTTACCACCTCTTTCTTATTGCATTGCTGAAATGTTCTTGCTGGACTTGCTGTTCAAGTCGGTTGATTTCAGGAAGGATATCTTACTTGTTAGAATTCTTACTTGCCAGGCAATTGGTGAGGAATACTTGAATGTGCTCTATTCCTTATTGTGCCAAGTATAACTGGGCAGAAGCTTTCCTGTTATTTTTGTCATAAGTACATGATTTAAGGTTTCGTGTGCTCTTTTATTTTGTTGTAATGAATCACGTTACCATTGTTTAGAAACTATTTTGCAGAGAGAAATAAAGAGCCTAATTATTTCCGTGCACAATGTCTATTGTCCACAACATCTCCATCGATGTCATCATCACCTGCAACAGCTGTCATCCTTGACATGGAAAAGCTGAGATTTTCTTCTTTAGAAATTCTTACAGATTCAGCAACTTCAGACAGGCCTTGGACATACACAGGGGCAGACGGTCCACCTGCAGAGGTGAAAGGCTTGTTTATATACTAATAGTGGAATTTCTTTTGGGCATTTCTATTTCCATATGGAGGATGACTATGTATTGCATTATTGAATTTCTTTGGTAATGACTTTGTGATTATGCTTGAGCTCGGGCTTCTTCATAAAGTATTCTGCTTGGTTGAGTGTTATGTTCCTTGCTTTAATCTAAATTTTTTTTATGCTTTTACTAAGGCTTGGAATTCAAGATTCTGTTCATCCTGTCACTTATGAAGCAGTTTTTCCCTCTACCTGTCTCAAATTACTATCCTTCTATCCATTCATTGATCTGAACTTTCTCATCAGGTAAATCTTGGTGCAACTTTAGCTACGGAAACACTTTTAACAAGTGATGAGGCAGTAATAGCAGCAGCCGCTGCTGAAGCGGTTACTCTTGCAAAGGCAGCTTTGAAATCTGCAAAGGATGCGGCACTTATGATAAGAAATGAAAGTTCTTTAAATAATGATGGTAAGCTTGAATTTTCATCCAGAACAAGCACTTCTCTTTCAAAGCATCCTGAACTGTTGGAGCTAGAAAATTCCAGCACTGTGACAGAGTTAATGGAATCTGAGAGTGGTTTAAGGGAAGAAAATATCATGCAGTACTCAATGGAAGAATCCGAAGATCTAGAGCCAACCTATGAGGAGCTTCAACTGCTGCAAGAACAGCTCTTCAAAAGTATAGCTGTAAGATCAAGGCGGCAAACAGAAAGGAAAGAAAGAAGAGTAAGAGCAGCGGAAAAAGCAGCTGCTAATGTAGTTTCTGTGAAGTCGGGATCTCTCAGTAAGAAGAAACGTGCATCTGTACATGATGTAGATTACTCTGACCCATTGCGCTACTTGAGAGGAACCACTAGCAGTTCTAAGCTTCTTACTACCACAGAAGAAACAGAATTGTCAGAAGGAATACAGGTAGAACAAGTGCATATTCCCTAGTTCGCGAATTTCTGATCACTATTGCTAGAGTGTACTTTTTTGTTATGTTTTTGATGACCGACAACCGTCTGAGGTCCTTTATTATTTGTCCCTACTCCATAAATTGGGGGACCTTGGACGGGACTCATTTGACCAAGTCTGAATGAATTCCCATGGGGTTAGTGGTTTGTATGCAGCCTCACCCTTCTGAGCTATCAAGGCAGTCGTATTTTTTTTGGTACGCTGGGAGAACACTTGAATTTCAAGGAGACGAGTAATTGCACTGCTAAATTAGTTAGAAAAGAACTTGAAATGAACTTTATTAGAATTGGAAAAAGAAAAATCTCTGCAGTGCATTAAATCACTGAGAGAGACCCTTGAGTCTGGCAATGAATCCATATTACAACCATTACTCTTTTTAGGAAAAGAAAGTTTCCTTGTCTTGTAAAAACTATAATGGTTTTCCTAGGAGGCCTGCTGCTCGTGGCAACTGAATAGAAGTGCTTTTGTATTTTATAGATTTAAATACGAATATAAAGATGGATGCCATACATCGATTAATTGTGCATTGGAAATGGAATGAGATAAGGTACTTTTTGTTGTTTAAGCGTACCATTTTTGCATCTTCAATATCTTGAAGTAAAGAATTCTCTATGTTTATGAGTGCAAGTGTCTGTACTGCAGGCCACTCTGTTGAGAGGATTGTATATGTATCCAATGATGTATGTCCCCATGGTTTTGTTATTTCTTTTGCTTATTTTTCTCTCTCAAGTCTCTGACTAGCTTTCCAATGTCATTCAGGATTTATTGAAGCTGGAAAGACTCCAGGAGGAGCTAACCGAGCGATGTGGAGGTGAGCCAACATTTCCACAATGGGCAGCTGCTGCAGGAGTTGATCAGAAGACTCTACGGAAGCGTTTGAATCATGGGAAACTGTGTAAAGACAAAATGATCAAAAGCAACATAAGGCTTGTTATATCTATTGCAAAAAATTATCAGGGAGCTGGAATGAATCTTCAAGATCTTGTGCAGGTACTTATTTTTCCCTTGTACTTTTTGCAGTATGATGATTAGATGATTTTATTGAGTTTCAAACTTCATCACACGTATTAAGGAATTTGAAATCCTTTGGTCTGGTTCATGATCAACAGGAAGGATGTCGTGGCTTGGTAAGAGGTTCTGAGAAGTTTGATGCTTCAAAGGGGTTCAAGTTTTCTACATACGCTCATTGGTGGATAAAACAGGCCGTTCGAAAGTCTCTTTCTGATCAGTCCAGGACAATTCGTTTACCAGTATGTTTCACATTTCATCATTTTCAAGTCTTACTATTTTGTGTGTAGGGGATAAAGCATTTGGTGGGGCTGTCACCAAACCCAGATTCTCATCATATCTAATGTTGGTTATTTCCATTAAACAGTTTCACATGGTTGAGGCAACATATAGAGTGAAGGAGGCGAGGAAGCAATTGTACAGTGAAAATGGAAGACAGCCGGACAATGAGGAAGTAGCAGAGGTGACAGGGCTATCAATGAAGAGGCTTAATGCTGTTCTCATGACTCCTAGACCTCCAAGATCTCTTGACCAGAAGTTTGGAATCAATCAAAATCTCAAACCCTCTGTAAGCCAGCCCCCCCCTTTGCTGTCAAATGGATAAAGTAAAGTTAACTTTCTTCAGATTTTCACCACCCTTGGTGATCTTATCATTGCTGGCACTTGCACCATCAGTTTGGTGTAGTCCAGTTCATTTTGAGTAATTCTCGCAGACTAAAACAACTGTTTAGTCTAAATAGTTATCGAATCAAATCTAAACCCAATCGAAACTATGAAACTTTAGCCAAATATTCCAGTTAAGATGGTTTTCTCGAAGTTGTGACAGTTTAATGTGCAAATGTGAAAAGTCCATAGAGATGTGATATATTTTAGCAGATGCTAGCAATACTTTCAGCCCGAGGAACATTCAACATATGAAGTAAACATTTGTACTTCAGAATTTAGTGTAACAGCTGTGTGATGGGCATTCCCTTCCGTCCCTGCTACTTTACCAAGTGCTAATACATTTTAACTACTTTCAACGACTTTTTTATTTCGGTAATTCACTTTTTTCTCTATTTCCTTTTTCTTTTAAAATGACAAATATTCTTTTGTCATGTCTAATGGTTCGGTTAGGTAAATAAACGTCTTTACAATATTATTATTTTCTGAACATGTACTTTTTACTACGCAGTTTACAGACCTCCTTCAATCGTTTTCCTTTTTTTCCCCTTTTTTCTGAATTCATAGAACCTGAACTACCTATGTGCATGGGTTTGGTAAAATTTTGTGGGTATGTAGGTTACCGTCTCTGCATGCCAAATGAGATCGGGTAGGGCATACATGTGAGGTGTTGAACTTCTGAGCTCTTGCCTCAAGGTTGAGAGCCTGTTCCTGTCACTTTGTCACTAGTTTGTTGTACTGTGGGGCTATGTGCAACCTTCATTTCATTGAATCTCAGGTTCACATTGTCAATCCAGTTCTGTTTTTCGCTCAAAAACTTCTTTGTCTCTATCACCGTATTTTCTTGTCAACCTCAGTATATGTTGGCAATAAGCAGGCATGCTTTTGTGCTAATCGTGTCTTGTGAATTCAAATTTCTGTTTTGTTCTATGTTTTCATTCTTTTCTTATTCACTGCCAATATATTTCCTCTATGGAAGTTAAACTCACTTGTGTAATGCGCTGTCACTTTGGGACAAGTTTGTAAATCTTCATGTATTCTCATACCATCCGGAGTGAGACGGTCAATTTTTTCACCTACTTAGCATCATGGATTGCCAATTAATTCGAGCATATGTTGCCGATTCTATCTCGTGGCTAAGTGCTAACCTGTATATTACCTCTTTGGATCTGTTAATTTGGCGATTTATTTTTGAAAAAAGCCAGAGACTTTTTGTCATGTGAATGCCCTGTTGATCAGTTCCTTTCTTTTGACAGGAAGTGATATCCGATCCCAATGCTGAATCAGCAGAAGATTTGCTGTTAAAGCAGTTTATGAGGCAGGACCTGGAGAAGGTACTGGACAGTCTCAACCCGCGAGAGAAGCAAGTGGTGAGGTGGAGGTTCGGCCTTGAAGATGGGAGGATGAAAACACTGCAAGAAATTGGGGAGCTCATGGGCGTGAGCAGGGAAAGGGTAAGGCAAATCGAGTCAAGCGCATTTCGCAAGCTCAAGAACAAGAAGAGAACTAAACATTTGCAACAGTATGTGCTCGCTTAGGCCGAGCATTGGGCCTTTCAAAGTCTATACTCTTTCTTTCTACTTTCTTTCATGCCCATATCTTTTTCATTTTAATTTTCCGCTATATATCACATATTTTCGTCTTTCTGGCTGCTATACCGACAGTGAATCTGCCGGGATGCACCATACTTGAAAATGATGTAGGAACACAATTTCTTAGATGAGGAAATTTTTTGGTACATTCTGATGATTGTGTCATGTTCATCTCTTCCAAAGGGAGGAGGAACAGAGTCTCAATTCATCCACCGTTTTAGCTGATGAAGGGTTTCTTGGAAGCATTCGAAGTTTTCCAGTGACCCGAAAGCCCGGGCTGATTGAAGCCTGATAATTTCTTTTCGATTGGGATGTGCCCAGCTACTGGACTTCTGACGTTGATGTCCCGGACTAGATTGAACCGGTCGAAATTAGTAATTAAAATAAAAATATAGTTACTCATATAAAGGATTTGAAAAAAAAAATTCAGAGAAACCAGAACTATGGCATTGCAAGGCCCAACTTGATTTTCCTTGGACCAAAGAATGGGCCTTGCAGCCATTTCTGAAAAATAGACTAATCATGTAATTTCCGAACCGGGTTTAGAGTCAACCGGCCAGATCAAACAGGGAATGATACGGCTCCCCACTGTCCCCAGCTAGCTAGTGACCCTTTATTCGGGATGGTTATTAATAAAAAATTTGAAAAAAAAAATATTAAAGTACATTACTGATTGTTTACATTAGCAAGTAAAATGATTGGCACATTTCAACCATTTCTTGTCAAAATTGACCGGATGATCTCAATTGACAAAAGGTAAAAAAGTTGGGGACTAAATTGATAAAAATGACGTTTCAATCTAATAAGATGGCAGAATATGAAAAAGTTCTAAAGTAATATTCATAATCAATAGACCAACTTATCTCGAGAGCATAGAGGTTCAGTTTGCGCATCTTTTAAGTGGTTTCCAACTTTCGAACATTGGCATAACAGTAATACCTTAATAGTCTCGACTTGCTATCGTAAATGTCGGCTCTCGGGAAAATGAATGCCTGAGTTTTCGCAATCTATCATGTCCATGGATCCGTGGAAGTCTTGCTTGCTAATTAGGGATTGAGGCTTCAATTACCGAACCGGTCATTTGCGTGTGAGCTCGATCCATCGTAACCTTTTAATTTTGGTAGGTCCCACAATGATGTAGGACCGGGCTTAATGAGGAAGACGGGCCTGGTCTGGTTGACAGGGAAGACGGAACGAGCTCAGAGCAGTCTCTGGCTAATTATGGTGGCGCAGTCGGCGCAGTCGGCGCAGTCTCCACCCATTTCTTCTTCTTCTTGCGAAATTCGAATGTGACTGCGAGTGAATGAGTTGAGGTAGCGCCCCATTCGATCTCTCCCCCTTCTGCGCATGTCATGTCGCAGTCGCACTGGCAGTGGGAGAACGCCACCGCCGGAGCCCTCGCCGGGTTCGCCACCGTCGCCGCCACGCATCCCCTCGACGTCGTCCGCACCCGTTCCAAGGTTCTCTCTCTCAGGTGCATCGGCGTATGCTGAGTTTGAGTTTGCTTTTGACTGATATGGACTGTTCGTGTGCTCACACAGCGAACGACGGCAGAGTCGTGTATCTTCCGACTTACAAGAACACTCCCCAAGCGCTCTTCGCCATTGCTCGCTCCGAGGTGCTCCAGTTCCTGCTTCTCTCTCTCTCTCTCTCTCTCTCTCTCTCTCTGATATTTATTTGATCAAGTGAACTTTTTAGTAGCGGAGGGGATGGTGGTGATGGAGAAGGCAATAGATTGTGCGACAGTTTTAGCATAGGGGCTCTCAAACCTTAAGCAAATGCCACTATATGAGTTCAAAGTGTTTGCAAATATTGAAATGGGGGTTCGAATTCGGTCGTGTACGTTTACGTTGACGACCCTTCTTACTTAATATGGTGTAACTTTGTAAGAGTCTACTCTTTTTTTTGAGTGGGAAATCCTTATGGAGCTCCTTAAATTTTGATTTCATGTCATAATTAGTCTATAAAGATCCTGTCTTTTAGCTTGATGGCCACTAACTGCACTCTGCAAATTATCAATAACTTCTCGTGTCAAAGCCTCTTTCAAATTGTGTCCCCAATCAATAAGTTCTTCCTACTTCACCTTTCAATTGGTTCCTACCAACTTGCACATCAAGATCAGAGGCCAATTCACGAATGCATCAAGCATGACAAAGGGATCTCTCTTTTCTTGATATATTGGGGATGGTCAAGCACGTAAGGAGTTAGGCTCCTCATTGTCTTCTATGCTGGTTGATGATGATGATGTTCAGCCTCCAAAACTCAAAGTTGCTCTGGTAATGGTTGGAGTTGTTTTACTTTTTTCCTATTTAAAGAAACCATTTCAATGGGGTCACACCTATGGACTGTGGGTAAACCATCAGAATGGCGTTAACATATCATACGAAATAATTTCGATACGCAGGGGAATGATGATGGAATAGAAAATAGTCAGTGTGATGAACGATATGATTAAGATCATTTCAATAACTAGTCCTAAATTGAATCTGATAAGATTTGCTATAAAGGATTACCAGGACCCTAACTTCAAGTAAATAGTTAGAGCTTAGGTGACTAGTTGGATGGCATTTCATGCTCAAATCTTCCCATTGTCCTTTTAAAGCTCTAACTATTCTCCCAATCTGTAAAGCCTTTATGCTATTTCAAATCTCTCGGAGGAAGTTACGATCAAAGTATTCTGGATGGTTATTTGAGTTACCTGAGATTGAGCATCCTGTATTGCTATGTTTTTCTTGGTGGATTATATAGTAGAGAGATATATGGCTTGTATCCAAGTTGGATTACTTCAATTGCGAGTATCTATATTCTTTTGCATCTTTGTCTCTTTATCCACAACCATCCCCTTGGATATTCAATGCTCTTCCTCTCCTATTTATAGCTGTTCTCCATGTAGGGAACAGAGAAACTCAAAGCAAGTTCAATGCTGTTTTCTCTATTTCTATGCTGATATAAGCACTTGCCAAAGACATCACATGATATTATGAGAAGAAATTCATTGATTGCTGAAATGACATTTGTCTGTTTGTCTGTCTGATCATACAACTTTGCTTTATCGTCCTGTTATATTTGAGTTCTAGTCAAGTTTCTATGCGTTGTTATGTCTGCAATTCCAGTTTTATTGGGCAACAGTTTGACCTTTTCAATATTGGTCTTGAAAGCCTGTCTGTAGTTTTAGATGCAGAAACAACTTTTGCAGATGTAAATGAGCTTTTCTTGCAGGGTTTGAGAGGTCTTTATGCTGGCTTCTTACCTGCTGTACTTGGGTCAAACCTTTCATGGGGTCTATATTTCTTCTTGTAAGTGCTGTGCTTGCTAGGTCTAATATATTTGACCATTCAGTATTTGTTCTTTGCCCTCTCCCTTCATCTCTTCTGAACTTTCTGTTGTTTCCTTTACTGTTCTCGGAATATTATTTACTCATTCACATTTTATGAGGAAGGAAAGCTGCATGTTTCAATTTGTTTTTTGAATCCTGCAATAAGTTAGAGGAAGGCTTTAGCAAATATACAGCTTGGAAATGGGAGTAATTTCATCCAAGAATTATTTCCAAAGAAGAGAATTCAATGGGTATTGCTACTTGAGTAGCAGTTTACTATTGCCATTGTTGGGCCTGCTGTCAATATTAATGTTGAAGGAATTTCCGCAATGTATAGTGATCTAAGAATAGTTGATTGTTTTAAACAACTTTGTTTCCACAGACTAAAGGCATGTTTTTGGAAAATACTCCAGAGTTAGTCTTTCAAAAAAAAGTGGAAAACTACCTTGAATTATAGGTAGGGATATTTCGGTGAAATATCAATGAGGGGAGTTAAAAAGAGATAATGCGGATGTATACAATTTCAATATTCAATATAGAATGGGTTGCCCAGGTTCGAGTCAACGTTATGGTTTTACATAGCAAAATTCTTGTCCCTTCTTTTGAGCAACTCTTGGGCTACAGGAAAGAGCAATAATGTTGAAGCATTTTCTTTCTCCAAATTAAGTATAGGGCTGTAGCCAGACAATTCACCATAAAAACAGTTCATGACATTATATGGGCAGCTTTAAGATGCCAACTGAGACTTTTTGATTCAAGAAATGCTGCATGCTTGGAGTCATTGTATGGACTTTCCGATTCGAGAACCTCTTCAAAGTCTAGTCCTATTTAGACCAGTAAACTATATAACATTTAAATATCAAATCACACCTTATCTTGTAGCTTAAGGGCATTGTCAAACAAAATTCTATAGGTCGCATTGATCTGATTGAACCAGTCAAATGGACAGTTTGACCAGGGAAAAAATCTAGTTTGACTCGGATTTGATGGTGAAGAAAAGAAAAAAGAACAACAGTTGTTGCAGTTATCATTCAAATCATCGACACGATGCTTGGACCATCTAACTATGCAGTCGACCATGTTCTGACGAGAGTAAGCCATGTAATCAATACACAATGAACTGTAACAGAGGAAAGTGAATTAGGCTAAGAGTTGAATGTCAAGCACAGAGCTTGAAAGGCATGGGATATGTTGGTTTACTGGAGGTCACATATTTCTATAAGTACCATACACTTCCAGCTGATGACCTAGCTTAAGCACAATTTCTATAGGATTTATTTCATAGAGAGTCAGGTGGAAAAAGGCATGCCAGCTGACGACTACCTCACTCACTACTCTTTCTTTTTTATTCAGGTGTGGAGTCAGCTATGACATATATCATATATAGACAAAGCTATGTTACTATAATTATCATGTTAGACATAGTAAGTCTATTTAAAGGTTTCTCAATGGTTTTATCGAGGGTTCATATAGTTGAACCAGATAAAGCAAGAACTTGACTGGCTCCCTCACCAATCTGGTTGTGAAATTGCAGTTTGTCCCAACTTGTTCATCTGAATTTTGTCTTTAAACATTTAATTCATGGAATTTTCTGATAGTCTATCTTATCTTGATGGATAATGTAATCTCATGTGCACACCTGAATTTTTTCCCTTGTAGCTATGGCCGAGCCAAGGAAAGATATTCTGCAAGGAGAGAGGAAAGCCTATCCCCTGGTCTTCATCTTGCTTCTGCTGCTGAAGCTGGAGCTCTGGTTAGTATGGTGAAGCTTCAAATACTGGCTTTCGCCACTGCTTTGAATCTGAACAATCTCCTGTTGGCCATAAAGTCAACCAGTTTGCTGTATTGACCTTGTGTGAATAGCTTATTCTTTCTGTGTGGATGTTTACTCACTTTTCTTTTATGTCAGTAAATTTTGTACTTTGAATATTATGGTTCATGTTTCTGAGCAATGTACCTTTAACTGGAGCTACGATGTGATTTAGTCACACACTAACCGTTAACTTCATGGAGAAGAGCTCATATACTTGCAGGCAATTTTCAAGAGGACAAAGTTTAACTTATATCAAAAGCAAAATTTTTAAAGATTTACTCTCTTTTGTTTCTACTGCTAGAGGTATAATAAACTGAACTATATGAAAGGAAATTGAAACTTAATAAAGAACATTCACATGTAAATCTTATTTTGGTGACTGATCTATTCCTTAATGCTGCGTCAATTAAACAAATCAACAGAAAGTATCTTAAAAAATTTATAAAACTTTATGTGCAGAGAGAGTCTGATAATCCAACAACTCAATTGGAGCCCCATTGGAAAGCCAAATTGCTTTGGCAGGAAATTGACTGGAGTTGTTGGCTAAAAAATTTAATTACGAGATTTGATAGGGAGAGGGTTTACTTAAAAAGGAATTCACCATAAATTGTCATCACCTGAACTCTGTGATTTAGTAATCTAAAGAGAAGCAACATTCTAACAAAGAGCTTCAGCTTCCAGCTTAAAACTTATGCTAATAATTGGATTCCTATGGGTATTACTGTAGATGTTAAACAGAGAATTAATACGTGGATTGCTGCACTAAAACAACATTCTGGAATCCAAACTTTGCAACCATCACCCACCTCAAACTTACCCTTCGAATGAAAAATATCTATCCCTTTCTTATGATTTTCCTGATGCCAATTCCATAAGAGGGCACGTGTTAGCAATTAAAGTAGAGTTTGAGGATTTGCCTACTTAAGTGAAAAGAACTTTTAGAAGATGAGATTGATTTTGAAATTACAGATATATCAATCCCACCCTTTCTGCAATGACGACATATTAAAAAAATGGCATTGAGACTTTTTTAAAAAGTTTCCTACTCACTGAAGTCACTGAAACGGACATAACACAATTACAGTTACACTGCAGCTAAGATTGAAAGAAAGGTAAGGACCATCAGACCAGGGGCTTTATCGCCACGATATTTCTTACTGCCACTTTCGTTTCGAGCTCATACTTCCACATGAGCAGTTTATCTTAAAATGAGAGTTTACACTGAAAATGTAAAACAGGAAGAAAAGCCTTGCTAAATGTAAAGCTAAAAAAACTGGCCTTCAGCCACCTTATAAGTCTCAAAATTTGGAGGATGGCTTGCTAATAGGTTGAGCATGGATATGGTCAGACTAATTCAAAGTAATCTGCTTTGAACTTGTTTTGTTTCCGTTCGAGTCAGTCATTGATTCTTTGTGATGTCAAGAAAACATCGTATTTTGAATGGTAGGAAAGTCCATGATCATGGAACTTATCTTATACTTCTAACTTCTGTCATACTTTTATATTGGCTTGTGATTTCCTTTTTCTATTTTGTGCTATCTGTTTGTTAATCCAAATTATATCTGTGGGTTTATGGTACTCGAAGTTTTGGTCATATTTCAGCACCCTTTTGGACAGCGAACTTTTTAGCGAAGAACATCCTTGTGTCATTTCTGTTTACGTACTATGTTGTTTATCTACTAATATCTCTAGGATAATCTTTTCAACTAGAGGAATATATTTCATTTGGATCGAATTGTTTATGTTTTACCTTCCAATAGACAGACTAATGTAATAGCAATTATATTAACCAATTATAAGATCATTCTTCGAGAAAGCAAAACACGTTTTATACACAGAGGAATTGGAGACCTCTTTTTTGTATGTCTTTTGCAAATTGCTTAACTTTATCATGTTGAGTTAAATTTCACTTCTGGTCCCTTAGCATATCAGGGTTCACTTTGGTTTATTGTGATTTATGCCAATTGGCACTTAGGCACTTTACTGCATGATTGACATCATCTAGTCTCTACCATCAGTAGTCATTGTCTGGCAGAGGTCAACTTGCTTGTAGACTAGCTATAGCAGATTATTCTAACGCCTGCAATAGAAAGATTGGGTATACTAACTGAAACAACTAGAAATTCCGTGAGAATGGTGCTGGTAAATCATGGATTTGAGTGTAGACAAGTATCCGATCTTCAAATAGATTGTTGATATCTGAAGATGATCTAACGATTTCGTCTGCCACATAGTCCATGAAAAAAATCATGCCTTGAGCTGTGCCGTATGATTCTGCCACAACTGAGTAAAAGTTCTGTGTTGCTTTAAGCTGTTTAAACATTTAATCAATGAAGAATTGAACATTTTCTGGATGGTGGCAAAAAAATTTGTGTGTTTATTGGGGGAGAGGGTGGGCGGGCCCCCCGGCGCCCCCCGGGGGGGGGGGGGGGGGTGGTTGGGGGAGGGAGGGATAGGCCCAGCTACATAGAGGCTTAGTTCTCTCTCACAATAAATGTGTGGCCACTACTTTCAAATGAAGTATCATGTATGCCAATCTTTGAGATGATGGATGGTTCACTACTTCTTAATGCTTTTGGGAAGTGACAATAGTGAGAGAGAGATTTTGTTATAGGCCCAGCTGCATGGGGGGCTTAAAGCTCTCTCTCAAAATAGTGTGCCACTAAATGAAGTTTCATGTATGTCTTCTTTGAGAACCACTTCTTAATGCTTTTGGGAAGTGAAAATACTATTCCACTTTGAGGTGTCTGTATTTTTTTCTTATCAGTGTGGCTAAAAGTATTTTTCTTGAAATAGTTTCCCTACTGTTTTGAATTTTTTGAATTGATTCTATGGTATCCTACATTGTGGAGATAGATACATATGCTAACATAAAGTTCTTGGTTTCCTTTCTCCAGGTTTCTCTGTGCCAAATCCCGTTTGGCTCATAAAAACAAGATTGCAACTTCAGAATCCACTTCATCAAACCCAACCTTATTCTGGATTTTATGGTCTGCCTCACACCTTGCATTGGCTTGCTTATTATGTCATCTCTGAGATACCATATTTAAGTGAGTTGCATGACTTTGGCTCTGACATTCTGTCAGTGGAGATGCTTATCTGTGGGTATTCTTCACCGATTTTCATAATTCAGAATTTGGAACGTCATTCCATTAATTTAGCGTTCACTACTGTTATTCAAATTAACTAATCTTTAATCTTTCACACGTGTTTCTAGTGTTAGTCTTGGATCAACCCTTTCATTTACTCTACAAGATAACATATTACAACTTGCCTCGTTAGGTTTGACAAATTATCTCATTTTACAAATGGTTCTGTTTGGGATTGATTAGTTTGTTGATGAAACTTTTCTATCTATAGGGGAGAGAAAAATTAAAGACAACTTCTACTCTTTGTGGGAAAGAGAAATTGCCATTCAATTTTGGATAAACATGTACATAACATGGCCACGAATCCTTTTTTTCATCAGCTCTTCATGGAGGCCTCATTGATGCATACTAACTGTTGCTATTGGTTCATATGTGATGATCAGATGCTTTTAGAACCATAATGAGAGAGGAAGGTTGGCATGCTTTATACAAGGGGATCGTTCCGAGTCTCTTTCTGGTAACTAATTGTATCTAATTGAACTTAAAGAGATTGGTCTGTAGTATAGGAAACAATGATCCACTAGTGTAACTGGGAATGGAGAAAGGCCTGTTCCAGTTATTTGCACAAGGTGGCTGAGAACTGTCATTGGTGATGAGTAGCTTTGTGTTTAGCCCTCTTCCATCATAATTTTTCTATTTGGTCAATTGTCCTGTATTATTTATCTCAATTATGATAATCTTTTAGCAGGTTTTCTCATGGTGCTATTCAGTTCACCTCCTATGAGGAACTTCGAAAAGTTGTTATTGAACTTAAGGCGAGAGGAAGGAAAGAGAGCCTGAAAGTGCTGATAAGATGCTGGTGAGCATGTTATTATGCTTTTTCTGAATTTCCACTAAATGCGCTCTAGTATCTTCCATTTATAGCCATTCTTGCAATTTCTTGCAATTGATCAGTTCTAAGGCTACAATTCTCTTACTGTTCTTTTTTCCATTTTATATAATTGGTTTATAGTTTTTCTGAGGCTTGTCTATGTCTTTTGGATAAGGAAGAAAATATCTATACATGCAATGTCTGCAGTGGAGGTTTCATCTGGCATTCTGAGCTTGAAGTTGGGAATGTCTTCAATGTAATAGATGGTAATGTTTCATCTAGAAGCATTGCAGCCTAATATTTGGGGCAGGTTATTTGTAGGTAAAATTGAAACTTTGGGACAAATTTGACAATAGACCTCATTTGCCAACAATCCATGCTTCAAAATCTTTCAGAAATTTAATTCATGAAGCGGTCTCTAAATCTCTGCTTTTCGATGAGCTCGTCAGGCAAAACAAAACCCGAGCTTCCAGGACACTAAAATAATGTTGTTGGTTGTTATGACTTCATATTGTACAAAAGTTGGGAGACTCATGTTTTAGGAACATCTTTCGTTGATCGTATCTTAATTCTTCCAAACTATCGATATAATTAACAAAATTTGCTAATTGAATGGTACTCTTAAGTAAATTTCGGCAAACTTGTTTCTGTAATGAATGCCCTCCCCCCCAACCACCACCACAATCAATAAAGAAAAAGAAATTTAATTGCTTGCTTCTTTTCAGAAACTGTTTTTGTGGGAAAAAGAGCCCTTTTAATATTTCGTTTGCTATTTGTCCAACTTAAGATTTATCTGCAGAACTCTGTTGATTATGCAATATTGGGGGGATCCTCTAAACTTGCAGCTATTCTTCTGAGTTATCCATTTCAGGTGAGCTTGTTTATTGCTTGAAGCATTTTTCTTTCAATTTGTCATGTTCTGTTTATAATAGAATCTCTTCCTGTTCCAGGTGATTCGAACTCGATTGCAGGTAATCCATAGTCCAATTTCATTCTCTTCTAAATCTACTGCTGCTTTGAAGCTCTTTGACTACTCTGAGTGACCACTTTTTGATAAACTCAATGCTCTGTCAATTCTTCATTCCTTTTGCAGCAACGGCCGTACACCGATGGTACCCCTAGATATATGGATACCTGGCATGTTGTGAAAGAAACTGCAAGGTAATGCAACTAACTGTGATTGCTCCATCTCGATGAGTACAGAATTTTCATGCCCTTTTGGCTTTGTAGGTTTGAAGGTTTACGGGGTTTTCTACAAAGGAATCACACCCAACATACTAAAAAATGTCCCTGCTTCCTCAATAACATTCATTGTTTATGAGAATGTAATGAAGTTGTTGAAGCTTGAAGGACGAAAGAATAAACCTTCGTTTTCTTTGGAACCGAGCATTTCATTGGAAACTGCAATTTTGGCAATTTTGCATCTCCTTTTTGGTAAGTAAGGGATGGATACCTTTATAGGTCATTCAATTTTGGGCACTTTTGTCTGTGTCATTCAATTCAAACTCAAGTAGTGAATGAATGAGTGACGTGGAGATACCGCATGGCTTTGATGTCAACCAACTCAGACGTTGGGTAGTACTGAAGACTGAACAAATTATGATTTCCATATTTGAAATCACGAAGAAGAAATAGAGTTGATGGTAGGGGGTTGCCATTTTGAAGGACATTGAATTGAACAAAAATTTCAAGTGAAGTGCTTCATCAACTTACAGCGCTAAGTACAGCCTGTTGCTTTTACCTCGCTCGTGTCCGTATGCGATTGCAGCTATTCCCCGTGTTCTGAGGATGTTTTGAATACACAAAATTCATAGCCCAACAATCTTCGGCTGACTGAATGTAGCTTGAAAACCATGGTTAGCACTAGCAGCAACATTGTATAGACTATAACAATTTGTCCTTCAATTGCAATCTAGTCGAATAAGTAATGCGGCTTTAAATAGTATTTCATTGCTATAACTATGGATTATTGAAAAGAATAAGGCGTGTATTTGGATATTTCCCTAAACTATACAATCGAGTATTCTTTATTTGACATGAATAGTTGAAGGGAATGCTCTTAAGAGAAAATTGATTATGGGAGCGTGTGACTTGAACTATTGATTGGGTCGTGTGGATAGATATATGCCTTTATCTACCACATTGGAATTCACAACCAAATGAGTCTTTGTTCCAACACCCTGTAAAAGCCCTATGCTAAGGATAGGCTAGTTTGTTTGGAAAGAAATAATTTTATGATCTATGATTAGATCCGATCATATCGTATATGAATAGGCTCCGTAAGATCCCGAAATGAATTGGTTCAATAGGTGACTCCCAATGAATTGAGCCTTTTGATACAATCAAATAGAAAGCCGCCAAGGGTGCCATATTCTAGGAGCCTAACCATGTGATTAAATAAGTCCTTCCTTTTCTATTGTGGTCAAGGACCCTTCTTTCCCCTTCTTGCGAACTTCGATTTTGTATTTTTCATAGAAAATTCTCTCATCAATGATAGAACACGATCCATTTTGCATCAATGTCTAAGGGATTCCTTGTTTGGGCCAAAGAAGCAATGTCACTGCGACCATTATTAAATTGATTGTAATCTTTTCTGTTTGTGAGGATCCACCAGAGCGCCTTTCTACTTCTAATAGACCATGAACTAGATCAGAATCACTCTCAATGTGTCTATAAGAAGTAATCTCATTTTTTTCCATTTGGTTCGGCTAGAGACCAGGTCCTTGAGCGATCAATCCAACAGTACAACTCACAGATAAAGAAGTATCGTTAATTTCTTCATGCTAGCTCCAAGTTCGAAGTACCATTTGTAACAAATAAGAATCCCTTCGTTACATGATTTTTTCTTCATATAGATAGATTTAAGATCTATGGGGGCAATTATTTAGAAGCACATTTTGCATAAAACCCTTCCTATTTGATAGAAAAGGATCCCATGATCCTGAATGATCTTACCTGGGATCGCAAATCCAAGTTTGTCTATGAAGAGCAGATCTAATTGTATTAGTGTCTAGAATTGATTTATTTTGTGTATATTAGTCGTAAGGTTTTCATTGGTAAGTGCTACAAGGTCTATACATTGGAACTCATGGTTATGGATCCAAATTCATTAGTATTAAGGGTGGAGCAAATCGGACATGATCGGATCGGGAGTGCTCGAACTAACTGGGATCGGTGGTCCGATTCCGTTCCATAGGGCGACGTCTGATTTACGGTTCTTAAATTGGAACTGGTAGTCGGGAGCGATCGGTTTCCTAGTTCCAGGGGCCTAGGAATAGACCAATCGAAATTCTTTTATTTTTTATTTTTTAAAAGTAACCAAAACCAGTCAAAAATAAAACATTAACATGGGAGATGTGGTATGTCCGTTACTCTCCTTTGATATGAGTATGACATGTATGTTACTGATTTATGAAAAGAAGTATAGTAGACATCTTTATGTTTTCCTTTTTAGTTCTTGAACCTAGCATGAATTGTGCATTTTTTTTAGGCATTTTCCAACCCAAATGGAACCGCCTAGGAATTAGGACATTCGATCTCAGTTCTTGAGGAGAACCAAACCCGACCGAGAACCGATCACCCTTAATTAGTATGGAACATTTTCTTTTCCAAGTGAAATCTCTTAGTATATGAAGGGTAAAAAAGTGCTTTTTATTGTTGATGGAATAAGAAGCCTTCATATCTTAATGTATGTATTTAATTTATTTGGAGCTATTAGAGCGAGATTCGCTTTTGGGAATATGAGTTGAAGCAATAACAAGAATATTTTGAGTGGAACATCTTTCACAATCCTTGGAGAGATAGTTCACTATGGACCAAAGGATAAATAATTCGACTCATTCACGTCCAGATCATGAATGGTTTGAAATTCATATTGGAGACATGCTTTTGTAATTCGAATTGAAGGGTAATGTAAAATCGATTATTTCTGGCATTATATCCATAGTTAGCACATTCATCATAGTTAGAAACTCTAGCTCTGTATTAAGGTCACGATTAATATCGTCACTATCCTTAATATTGTCATTATCCTCTATATCGATATCATATTGATTCAACGGTTAATTGACACAACTCAATCTACTTCCCGTTCTAGTACGTCATATAAAAGGGAGGGGCAAAACATTATGAAAGTTTTAAACCTATTGCATTGATGTCAATTTAGTTAAAAATTTCAATTAGATCAATTTAGTTCTTAATCTTTTGCATTTGTGTCAATTGAGTCAATCTTATTAATTTTGACTTGAAATCACTAACACGGAATGTCAGTCACCTTACATGGCCGATGCTGACGTGGATTTTTTTAAATAATATTTTGTTAATATTTTGAATTTGTAATAAATCTTTATTGGTTTTTGCTTTTTTTCTATTTACTTTTTTTTTTGTCAAAAACTGTTGCTAGCCACAAAAAAGAAAAAGAAAAGAAAAGGGAAAGTGATGCAAAGAAAAAAGAAAAACCATAAAAATATTAAATAGAAATCAAAATACTAGTAAAAAAATTGTCGTGTCTAGTGCCGACCACGCTGGTAAGACGGACAGAGTACATGTTAATGATTTCCATTCAAATTTGCTAGATGGACTTAATTGACATGAATACACACTACAAAAAAAAAGGCTTTAGCCACGAAAAATTAGCGATGAAATATATTCATTGGTTATTTGCAACAAAAATAGTGACGAAAATAACTTTCATCGCACATTTGTCGCAAAATTCATTGCAAAATAACAAAGGGCTTTAGCTACAAAAAATTAGCGATGAAAGATAATTTGTAACTAATTTGCGACGAAATAATTTTTGTTGCACAATTCGTCACCAAATCGTCGCAAAATAACAATGGGGTTTTATTGACGAAAAATTAGCGATGAAAACATAATTTGTTGCTAATTTGCGATGAAAAATAGCAATGAAAAAACTTTCGTCCACATTTGTTGCTAATTCGTCGCTAACTAGTGACGACATAATTTTTCGTCACTAATTAGCAATAAAAAGGGCTTGTCGCAAAGTTAGGGATGATATTTGCGACAACTTGGTTCATTGCTATTTTTGCGACAAATTTTTTCGTCGTTAAGGTCCACGGAACACTTTTCATCGTACTTTCGTGGTGAGTAAAATTCTCCCTTTTCAAATCCTTTTCCTACTTTTCTCTCCACACTCTTTTCCCTTCGCTGACTCTCTTCTTTCTTTTCTTGTGATCTTCTTCTTCTCTCTTCTTATTTATGTTATATGGTAACCATGGATAAATGTGTTTATTTCACCGTGTCTTCATCAATTGCCATAACTTCATAATCTTTAGTAATTTTTCTTTTTTTTAGGTACCATATCTATGTAAGACATTGCAATTCTAATCAAATTGAGCACTTTCTACTACAATGAATTCAACCAAATACCTGGTAAGTCTTCCTAACTTGGCAATTTTTTCATTTTTTCACTTGAATTTTTTTTAGGAACATATATATTTGAAGAAGTAGTGCAAGTATTCGTCACTAATTAGCGACAACACTTGTTGTTCATCGCTAATTACGATGATGTAACTACTGGTCATTGCTAATTAGCAATGATAAGCAACGACAATGCTGGTTGTTGCTAATTAGCAACGACAAGAGTCTACAAAGATGTTCCCTAACTTCTTGTCATTCTAAATAGCGAAGAAATGGAATCATGAAAAATTAGTTACGACATTTGCGACAACTTTCTATTCATTGAATTGGTACCATTATAGTTCTGTGTAAAAAATACCGTAATGGTAAATTTTATGTGTGCGATAAAGTTGGGAAACATTTTTGTAGATTTGGGTTTACCTAGAACTATTATAATTGGACTTACCATAATGAACCGTCTCTGGTTTTAATTAAGAATATTAAACAGTAGATATGATATTTTTATATTTTATGAGATATTTAATTTCTATTCAGACACATGTAAAGAGACAGAGCTTGGATGTATAATAAGAACTTATCTAGACATCGAGAATTGACCGATGAGTTTTGTATTGGATTGGAATAGGTTTTGGACTTGCTAGTAGTAAATCTGAATTCATGGATGGAAATAAGTAAGGTATCTATGTAAAAAATGCAGTAATTGTAAATTTCTGTGTGTGATAAAATTAGAGAACATCTTTGTAGATTTGGATTTATTCTGAACTACTATATTGGACTTGTAATAGTTAACCTTTTATATCTGATAAAAGATATTGAAGAAGTGACCAATTTTTAGTTAGGAGGAATGTAGCTATTAAAACCAATTGAGCCCATTACCAAAAGATGGTGATGATGCAGCTAGTTAGAATTTATTTTAGAATCGAACCATCGTGTTGTGACCCTAAAAATTTTCGTCGTGGAAAATTCCCTGGTAACGGATTATTAGGTTAATTAGATCGACTAACCTAATAATCCGTTAACCAGGAAATTTTCCACGACGGAAATTTTTAGGGTGGCGACAGCTTGGCGACTCCGTTGGGATGCAATTCCTCTCAAGGACTTGACGTGGGGTGCCATCCAGCTGCCTTGTGCGCTCTCCGACCTAAAGCATGTGAGCAAAGCAGTTTGTAGAACAGGTTGGAGGTTGAATCCAGTCGGGTAAGAGATTGATCATAAGGCAAAAACAAGCACTCATGAGAGGTTGGAATCCAATTGAGGTCATGATTGGGTACAGTTAGGGCAAGATGAAAATTTGGACCATTAGAGGACAATGTCACAACTCAGAATCAAAATTACAGGGCTAAAATAAATTTTCTATAATTTTTTTAATTAATCTGAAAATGAGATTAACAAAGTAATTCTCGATTCCAGATTAATTTTTGCAGATTTTCTTTAGCCAAAATGAAGAGAATTAAAAAGAAAAATATTGACTATTTTTTCATATTTTTGTGGCCTCAAATGCTATTTTTTTAAATAAATTTTCAAATAATTTTTCTAATTTTTGAAAAATATTAAAAAATAGAAAATATGAATGTTTTTTGTTTAAAAATGGTCGCCTAGGCTTGGCCAAGGCTTTCAAAGTTGATTTTGCAATTTTCTTTTTTTTTTATTTTCTATGAATTTTCAAAAATAAAAATGTGAAAAAATACTGAAAATATGAAAATTATTTTTGGTTGAAATTGGTTTCCTAGGCTTGGCCAAGGTCCCAAAGTTGATTTTTTTAATTTTATGAATTTTTATGATTTTCTATTAATTTTTTAAAAGAGAAACGGTGATTAAAAATCAGGTGTTAACACCATGCAAGTGCTAGTTTTACTCATACACCTGAACAAGTGGGTACTAGTTATGTATACAATTGAAAGAGGTAGGAGTAACGAGTTTTGATGAGAATATTTATGATGAAACTTCTTCATCTAATCAGTTTTGGAAAGTGTTGAAACCAGTAGATGAACCTGTATGGGCAGGTTGTGACAACCGCACTAAGTTATCGGTGACATGAAAACTATTAAATATCAAGGCAGAGCATAATGTGTTGAGAATTGCTTCAACTCTCTTGTTAAAGTAATGCATGAAACAATATCTCGTGATAGCATCATGCCAAGTGATTTTTAAGATATGAAGAAGCTAGTGGATAACTTAGGTCTTTTAGTTATAAGGATGATGTATGTAGTAAAAGTTGTATATTATACTGGAGAGGTGATGAAAATACAAAATCTTGCAAATCCTTATAGCTAAGCTAGGTACAAGATTAACAGGAGGCATGGTTGTAATTAGAAGCGTAGACCATGCAAGTAAATGTTTTTATTTACCCTTTATCCTTAGATTGTAAAGGTTTTATGCGTCTCGAGCCACTGCTGAACACATAACTTGGTATGCAAATCATGAAACAGAAGAGGGTCTAATTTGTCATCTTCAGATAAAGAGGAATGGAAACATTTTGATAAACCTACATTGAGTTTGTGATTGAGCCTCAAAACATCAAGTTAGGTCTATGTGCCGAGGATTTGTCCCATTTGAGAAATTAGGAAAAAAGTTATTCATGTTGGCCAAATTATATTAACTCGGTACAATCTTCCACATGATTTTTGTATGAATACACTTATGTGTTTTTAACATTAATCGTGCTTGCCTGTAAAATCCAAAAAATGATAGATATTTATATGCAAACTATTGATTGCAGGGTTATAATAGCTATGGGATGAAGGTATCCTTATGTATGATTGCTCTACTGATCAAACATTTGTAATGAAGGATGCTCTTCTTTGGACGATAAATGACTTTTCAGCTTATGGAATTTTATCTGGATGAAGTACAGCTGGGATTTTAGGATATTTGATAGTCTGGAGAGATCAAAGTCATTAGATTAGAAACATGGTAAGAAGGCCAGCTATTTGACTGTCACAGGACAATTTTTGCGGATAAATCATACATTCAGAATGAATAAAAGAGTTAATCAGAATATGATTGAAAGAGTACCTCTACCATTGAGATTGACAGTGATCAGATTTGAAAGCGAGTGTATGACTTCCAAACGTTGTTGAAAACTCTCATGGAACTAAACTATTACGTACTTAAGTACATATAAGTGAATTAAACGTAGTATATTTTGGGATTCAACATATTGAAAGACCCATCTTATTATATAATCTATGATATTATGCACATAGAAAAAATATTCGACAATGCATAACTACTGCAATGGATGTCATTGGAAAAAACAAAAGACAAGTGAATGCAAGAAAAGATATGAGAGATATTTGTGATCGACCAACATATAGATGGGATGCAAGCAACAGGGGACTAAAACTAAAAGCAGTTTATACATTGGATGAGGAGCAGAGATGGGTTGTGTGTCAATGGCTAAAATATGTGCGGTTTCCTAATGAATATGCTTTTAAAACTCGGGATAGATGAGTTCATTTGTATGAATGCAAGTTGATGGATTTGAAAGTTCATGATTGTCACATATTTATAGAAAGGACTAATTCCAATAGCTTTCAAGGAACTCCACCAAACTATATGGAGGCATATTACAGAGGTAAAGTAATTCTTTCATGATATTTGCCCAATTCTTAAAACAATCCAAATAGAGAAACTAGATAAAGATATTCCATCATTTATTAGAATATATCCATTTGATTAAGTTGCCTATGGACCAAAATCAAGTTATTAATATTTTATACATCATTTATTAAATATATATTATTGACTTCGTGTGTGTAACCTTATGTTCACATTAATCATGATTAAGTTGAAGAGTAAGGATTGATATAATTTGTCATGGATCCAAATTTAAGAGTGCGAAGTTGGCCGTCATATTTCTTGTACGTCATGGTTAAAATTTACATTTCCATTGACATTTGTACATACATTTTCACAAATAAACGAAGTCACGCCACCGTAATGAGAAACGGCATCGTCAATATAATAATGACATTTTTTTTTTTGGTAAGGCAATAAATAATGACATTGAATAAGTGTTTTTGCGACATTTCAAAATTTTATAACAAACAACATGCAGGCTTAGCAATTAAATTGGTAAATTTTTTGAGACAAAACCCAAATAGAGCTATGATACCTAAGATTTTAGGCGATGCTAATCCGTTCTATTGCGTAACTAAAACTCCCCGACCTTAAAATCAGGTTTTCATTTGACCGGTCTCTTCACAGGTACACTTCCCTTACTATCTAAACCTTTTTTTGTTTCCAATTGACTTTGGTTTACCTAGCTGATGGTGGCAACTCTGGAAAAGAACTTTTGGTACCAAAAGTTGTGTATGGAGATCACTTTGGTGCTAAAAGTTTCGATCAGATCACTTTATTGTCAAGTTAATTAAAAAAACGATCATTTTAGTGCCAAGTCTGATTAGTCCACCGAAAATTCCAATATGGCCTTATTTTATTAATATATGATGTTGACGTGGCTCGGGGAGATTCATCGTGACATTTTTTTTAATTTTTAAGTTTTTTTTATTTAAAATAATTTAAACATAAGCTAAAAAATTTTAAAATTTTTTTTTAATAAAAAGGATAGCATCTGTGACATCCTGAGTTTCGATCCCTTTTCCAGAATTTGAATACAGAATGGTATTTCACGGAGGCGCTATAAATGAATCTCACTTGGAGCTGGCCACTTGAGATGACTAACCAAAGGGGAAGGCTAACAGGAATTAAGCAGTGGTCGAGGTGATATAAAAGCCACCCGTGAGAGAGTTATTAACTGCCATCTTAGAATGAGGTCCGAATTCGAGTTCGAAATAGGACAATCGACTTCAGAGTGTCACAATTGTGAATTTGGACCGCTAAAAGGCGAAAAAAATGGGCAGATGGATTTTGGAATACCATGGTGAAAACAGGATAAAATAGAAATTCCCATCTTGCCCCTGATTTGAGCTAGAATCCATGGGATGAGGGTAAGAATATTTTAGAGAGGCTAGAAAATTTACGACGAAATCCGGAGTCATTTTTCCGATCGCGATGAGCCAAATCAGCACCGATGAGCTCCTACCGGTCCTAAATTCACGTATTTCGAGAAATGTCTCGTCGATCATCTTTTGATCAATTTGACTAGTTTGACCGAAATTATGATGCCAATCCCTAAGTCCGACACAATTCAGTCCAAAACTCGATCGATTCGTTCATCGGACGTCGCTTCGATAGGAATAGTAATCTCAATAAGCATCCAGGGATAATATCTCTCTCTCTCCTCTCTTTTACTCTCTCTATCAGCAGATTTCTCCCTTTTCTCTCTAAAATCGGGAGCTTCTCTCTAATCGAGGCACCCTAGTTTATTTTTGACCCGGACCAACTCCATACTGACACGCCGACCGGAAGGAATCAGACACGTCCTTGAATCAATCGGCCCGATTTTTGGCGCGTATGTTGTCGTGCTTGTCTTGTGGTTCTTTTTCAAACTTAAATTACATCTCCCGAACTCTCGTAGGTCTGTTGTCCTTTGAACCTTACAAATCTGCAACTTTGCTCGTTGTCAACTCAGACGAATTTCAAGTTGCTGTACCGAAATTTGACGAGCAGAGCTCCTGTTGATATATGTTGACCCCAGCGACCCTAGAGTCTCAAATTTTTCATTTGACCAAATCTATCGGCTACTTTTTCAGCTCCGCGTGAACACTCAGCTTAAGCCTTGATCATGCCCCGCTTTGGACGAATCCATCGGAAACGCCGTGCTTTTCGGCGCCTCGTGTCCGCCCGCAGATTGCACCCGCCTTTCTCAGGGCTCTGTTTAGCCCTCGCGAGTAGCGCAAGTTTATATTTCTACCTTCTCGATTAGACTCATCTATTACAGCCATGGACCACTCTAGGGTCGATTCGAGGCAAATCGATTTTAGGAAAAATGACGGAATGACGTATTTGAGCAAATGATCTCCATGGGCGTGGCATCGCCCCTCTGCCCCCTCCCCACCCTCCTTTTCCCCCCCCCCCCTCCCTTCTCCTTCTCCCCCTTTTGTCCCCCCCCTTTGATATACTATTTGCCGCGCACCTCGGTGCGATGTGCCTGTCTTGGCTGGAATATAGCGCCTTTGTTTGTGGTGATGGAGTGGGTCCCGCGAGGTTCGGTTTACCTAAAAGAATTTTTGGAAGATTCAGTGCAAAAAACTGTGCCCATCAAGATAGTTGTCTTGAAATCATATGTTACCAAACCTCACCCTCCCTCCTTCTCTTCCTTCCGATAACGCTTCACTGCTGGCCAAATTCATCCTTGATTTGAAGTGACAAGTTGCCGTCACTCTCGCTACTGTCTGATGTGTTCTAGAGGTACCAACATAAATGAGGCCTTTCACTCAGAGCTATTTTAGCAAAACCGGGCTTTTACCCCCGAGCAATATCTTACCCATTATGATTTCAAATATTTGGGCCCTTGTTTCAATTATAAACCATAAATTGTCTTTGAATGGATCATTCCACGTACACTATACCTTGAAAAAAATTTATTGAGTTCATTCAACACCAACAACCGTGTAGAAATTACGTCCGGTCCCACTTCATCAAAATTGCTGTCACATCGATAAGATCGATGATTGATTAGGCTATTTGTTAGCCCATGACACTCCCTATGACATGATTGTGCGCCGCATCGCGCTTTTTTAAGTGTGGTTAGGTACGGCCAAGGTTTTTGCCCAATGAAATGTATTGTTCAATGCAGATGAATATTTGGGACTCATATTGAAATGTGACAACGTACATTGGCCGAGATTCTCGCCCAAATGAACTTAAAGAGAAAAAGGAATTTTAACTATTTGGGCCCAAAAAGGCGAATGCTACGGTTGCATGTTGATGCTATCATGTCTGATTT
>JAGVVM010004751.1:0-31890 GCA_019149425.1 Psidium friedrichsthalianum | reverse complement strand
GCCTCACGGAATCCAGTGCCACGCAGCGAGAGCCAAGTGTCGGGGGTGGTTGCAATTTGATGTCCCGGATCTTGCAACTACTTCGCTGACGAGTAGAACCCGCGGCCTCGCAGATTCGTAGTTGTCCCGATAATGCCGTGTTTGTTTGGGAAGTGAGGCAATTTTAGGGAAACAACTTTTTTAGCTTTTGCTAGAAAAATTACATACGGATTAAGTGGGCCTATGAGGTAAAATATTTAATATATAAATTAAAAATTGTCATTATCAGAAGAATGCAATGGCAATATGGTAAAAATGTATGCTCAACCATTGTCAATTCCCCGAAACACAAATGCTACCCCAAAATCATCACTATATTTCGCCCGATCGTGCTTCAATTTTGGTTATGCTTTGAGTGACAGTTAGACCTAGGAACAGATAATATACACGAAAAATATACTCCATAAGGAAGAAGGATAATGACTAGCCCTGTTGTCTGAAACATGGGGGTCTCGATTTCTACGTATCATATTTAGAATAATCTTGTAGGATGCAACTAATTTAGATTTGCCTTGTCTTCCTCCGATGTAATCGTTCTTGTCAAAAAGAAACGATACTGCCTGTTTTAAGTTCACTGGCGGACCTAAGGGGGGTTTGTTGGTGGCTTGCGCATTCCTTACCGCTTTGATTTCTTGATTCGCCTTCCTTATAAAGCTTGCATGTTCACAACACTTGTTTGCTCCGCTTTACAATTTATCCTCGCCATGCTCGTGACCTGCTTATAATTTCGTGTTGCCTCATGGATTTTTAATCAAATAGTTCTCATTCGGGAGTTCTTCTCTTGTGAAACATTAAAATAATTATGCATACGACCACACAAACAAAAAAGGAAACAAAAAAAGATAGAAAGAAGAATGAAGATCCAAGGCTTGAAAATACATTAATTTTGAACAATTCTTGTGGCCTCATTTTGTCTTGTGGATCAAACTTTTTGGTCCTTCCGTTGGATTGGGATGTAAATGAATTTAGGTGTCACGACGATGGGAAGTACAGAGGGACAAAGAGATGCAAAAAAGAAAAAAAAAAAAGAAACGATGCTTAGTAGTTAACATTGATACTGGAGCAAAACTTTGAGTGGCCGCAAATGAAATTTCGCCTTTCCTCAGGACCACTTCGCTGTCCCGAAATGAGGGAAGAAAAAGGGAGGGGTGGGGGAGGGAGGGGGGCAAGGGTGGGGGAGGTGGAGGGAGAGGAAACGGGAGAGAAAGGTAAGGGGAGAGAGGGGGAAAAGGAGGGAAGGGGGGGGGGCGGGGAGGGGGGGGGGGGGGGGAGGGGCGGAAGGGGAAAAGGGGAGGGAGGTGGGAAAGGGGGAAGAGAGGGAGAAGGGGGAGAATGTGGGGGAGGAAGAGGACGGGGGAGGGGGGTAAAAGGGGGGGGGAACAAGGAAGGAAAAATAGGGGGGGAGGGAGGGGAGGAGGGGGCAAGGAGGGGAGGAAGGGAGGAAGGGGGAAACGGGGGCGAGGAAAGCAGGAAGGGAGGGGGGCGAGGTGGGGGGGGGGTGGATAAAAAAAGGGGGAAGTGAAGTGGGGGAGAGGGGCGAAAGGTAGAGGGGAAGGAGGTGGAGGAGGGAAGGGTGAGGGGGGGAAAGGGGGGGGAAGAGGTAGGAGGGTTACAGGAATGGAAGAAGGGATAGGGGAGAAAAAAAAGATATTTGAAGTGGAGAGAAAGGGGGCTGGGTGACGTGTCTGGAGGGGGGGGGTAGCGCATTATGGAAAAATTGTATATGGTATAGAAAAATGAGAGTGATGATTAAAAATCTTTTTTACTTGGTTATAAGATTTTTTAAAAATGAAAAAATATGGAAAGTTTACACTTTTCCTGATGCCAATTTTTATGTTCTCTTTGCTTGTTGTTTTTCAAAATTGTGAAAAAAAATACAGTAAATTTTATACTTGGTTGTTTTTAGATTTTTTCACTTTTATTTTTATTTGTTTCTTATCTATTTGCTTTGTTATCCTGTTTATTCCCCAGTTAACCTTTTTTTTATTTTTGTTTCATTACACATTTGCCTACCTTCTCTTTTTTATCGCGTATTTTTTATACCATTTTCATCTTTTTTTCCTCATCAAGTCAATTCCCCACATTTTTGTTATTACCGGACCTACTGCTTATATTCTTTCCCTTTTTGCTTTTTCTTCCTTTGTTGTTCCTTTTTTATTTTATGAAAAAAAAAAAAAACGTTGCTGCTGCTTTTGAGTGACTTTGGCGACGTCCGTCCTTCTCTTATGGACAGTATTTTCCTCCAAATTCTCCGGTTAGATGGTAGGGACGGAGAGAGGGCGAGAGAAGAGAGGGTCCGTCTTTGATCTCGTCCCTTCGATCTCTGCTCCGATCCCTTCTCCTTCGTCTGCAATCGCCGCATATTCTGTCTCTCTCGCTCCTCTCTGTCCTGTTCGAGGTATTTTCACGTTTCGATTCTGGGCTTCTTCAATTTTTTTTTCCCAGATGACCTCCATCTCATCTTCCGAGAGTCCACGAATCGTTTGCTCAGTTTGCTTAGCTTAGGCTTTGTTTGACTCGAATTCAATCATTTTCATGCCCGTGAGGATCATATGTCGGTTTTCTGTGGTTGAATTCGTGGATTTGATCGTGTGTTATGGTTGCGATTGCAATTGTGCTGATACTTTTGATGCATTAAGCACTGCGGACTAATTGCCATGTTGTTTCTCATAATTGCGAGCGTGTTTTTGAGCTGCCTTTCTGGTGATTGTTCTCCTTTTTTTTTTTTGGCGAGTAGGAATTAGTGGCGATGGAATTTCGGTGATTTCATCTAGCTTTATTGGTCTGTTTATTCAAGGTTGGTATCTCTTGCTGATTTTGTAACATACTGTGGACGCGCATGTTTCGAAATTTAATCACTGGATGCAGTTCTTCTGTTAACGAGGATAAGAAAGTCCGGTAGAATTAGAGAGATAAGGGTGGTTTGAGAATGCGGTTTGCAGTTAATTTGGCGGGTGACTCTCGAACATCAGTGTGGCTTTAAGAGGTTTCCACACCAAATAGAAATTCATGCTTTCCCTTCTTTTTGCCCAAGGAAAATTAATGGCAGCTTATTGATTGGCGACAACGTGGAGCAGGGTAACTTTCTTGATGGCATTGCAGTTGTTCTAGAGAATAATGAAGGCTAAAGCTGTTATCGTCTTGGAGCATACTTGAATATTCCCGATTAGATATTTGCATTTTCGTGTGGAAACTGTAGTCATTGACAATAAATGTCGTGAGTATTATGTATAAGGTTAACTGTTTTCCTTGTGTTTAATTCAGGTCAGTTTGGATAACGAAGCTGTTGCCTCGCCAGTGAGTCAGAGAAGGGAACTAAAACATTCTGCTCAGATTTTTCTTTCAGAGTTTTTTAGGTTAGATGGCATGCAACTCACGATTATAGCCTTTATGACCTTCCTCCTTGAGCAAATTGTTTGATTGTTTCGATGTGGAAATTTACATCAAATGTGATTTCAAGCATCGATTGAAAAAAAGCTCCAGTGAGCCAAGTCGAATATGTCAGGAGTGCTCAGATGATGAGGTTGCTTCAATGTAAGCAGGATGAAGGCCTTGAATGCCCAATATGCTTCGAGTCATTCAATATTGTTGAGAATGTACCGTACGTCCTATTGTGTGGCCATACGCTCTGCAAGAACTGTGTCCTTGGCCTTCAATCAGCTCTTTTGAATTTCCCGGGACAACAAATTAGATCCCCTTCTTATTTCCTGCCCATGGTGCCACTTATTGTCATTAAGGTTGATTCATAGGGGGAACCTAAAGTTCCCTCGCAAGAACTTCTTCCTTCTTTGATGGTCGAGAGCTTGAATGGGGACCGGACGAAGTTTACTTCCATTTGCTCTTTTGAAAATCAACCAGTTAGCTCTCCAAGGCGCAATCTAGCTCTTGCAAATCGAGCTGGCAGTGGTAGCCTTAGAAGGCAGCCAAGTTCTCGATATTCCGGCAATTGTCCCAGATGGAAAATGTCGGTCGCAGTCCCAATGGGCAGCAGCATTCCCCTTTCCCTAAATCTCTGGATATATTCATTGACATTATGTCTAAGTTCCATTGGTGATCGTGTTTCTCCTGATTCTGTTTTTTGTGCTGCCTGTTGTGCTATCATCTTGCTCCTGTACTTCTGCTCACTATTCTTTTTGCAATACCCTCATTTCTGGTATTGTACTTTGCATATCCTGTTTTGGGATGGCTGGTGAGGAGATAACTTCGTGAAATTTAGTTTTTTCAATGATGAAGCCTGGATCCTCAATGCCTCTGCTGTCTGCCCGAGAGGTGATGTAGTGGCTGTCTTCTCTACTGTCACCATGCGAATTGATTCAGCTCGACGCATCACCTATTGATTAGCTTTTAATAGAGGGAAGTTTGAGATGTTTCTTGGATATGTATCTATTGCATTGGGAACACGTTGAAGAGGTTTGTCATTTATTTCAATGGCATTGATTGCATAACCAGCTGGTGGTACAGTCTAATTCTATTCTATGTTGATGCATTGGAGGTGCAATAAGAGTATCTGAAAGACCCTTCACTTTCGTGGCAGCGGCCATGGTGGAGATATAGAGAGGGACAGTACTTGTATGGATTTTTATTGCATCTTTTCTGCATATTAAGCTAGCTATTCTGCAATTTTTCGTTCTACTATTGCTGGCTCTTCATTCGGAGGTAATGTGTGCGGCGAAATAGTGATGTGTGCTGCTGTTTACATTCTTTTTTTGCTTCTTTTTCCCCCTTTAATGATAGTCTTGGGTGATAAAATTTATCGTGTCGGCCGGAAAACCTTAACGGTGAATGATAAGGAAGCGGCCATGTAACATCTTGCAAACGCAGAACTGTACAAAGGTGTTCTCGCGATCATGCCGAGAAACAGACAGGAAGCAATATATCTTTACATCCGCAGTTTCGAGTATTTTGGGAGAGCCAGCCAGGGCCGACGATTTCAGAAGCAGAAACACGTGGTGGGAGGTTCCCCAGTGGTTCTGATTTTATTTGCTTTATCTCTGGCCTTCAACTCTTCCTTCCTTTGCCTTTCCTCTGCCTGTTCTCTTGCTGTGTTGGCAATCTGTCCAATCCTCTCCATCTCGGCCCAGAATGTTTGCATCGCTTTGGATCTTTTCTCTCCAGTCCACCCTGCAGCCACTTACGAAGATTACAGAAAGAGTAAAACAGAGCCTTAAATTGATACCTAACCACGAGCTGTTAGATTCACCGGACCTCTGTCACATCCAATTTGCGTCTGGCCTTTTTCTTCTTCTTGATCTCCCACGAGGCTATAGTTGCGTTCAGCTTGTCGTACCTGGGGAAAAGAGAGTGTGTTAAGGGAAATTGGTTGAACTGTTTGATTGGGATGCTTCGTCCAAGGGGCAATTCTTTGAAGATAATACTCAATCAAGTAACAAAAGCCGACCTTTCCTTGATCCTAGACAACTCCTGTCTGATCCAGGCATCTGCTTTCGATTCGCCTCCAGGATTGCCGGACTTTGCCTAGTTTTGAGTTCGGGCGGCGGCGCGTGGAGCTACGGGCGTGATGGTGGGAAGTGGTTCCGGCATCGGAGGTGACGAGATCTCGGGTTTCATACTGGTGGCCTTCTTGAACCGTTTATCGGCTGATGATGAGGCCTTCTTGATGGAAGGGGATGGTTTTGGCGGTGTGGGCGCGTTCTTTGGCGTCGGTGCTTTCCAAGAGCTTCTCGGCAAAAGTTGGACGTTTTGCACGGTTCGGGCGGGGCCGGTTATCGGTATTTTTATATCTGGTCTCTCTTGCGATTCTTCACCTGTCAATATAAGAATTCTTTTGTTCCCATCAGGCGACACCACATACATACTTATAAGTGCAATTTCCCTCTAATTAGTGCGCAAGATCGTCCCAGATGCTGTACCTGTTTCTAGTTGCGTCGATCCCTTTTGCCTTTTGGACTTGGCCTTGGTTAAGGTGCTCTCGGGGCCCGCACTTCTTGGCTGCGGTCGGGTGTAACAGAATCTCTTCGAGCCTGGTGACTGCAATGGCTGCGGCAGCCACGGCAGCAGCTAGTTCGTCTTCGCCGCCACCGCTCCGGCTTGTTTGTCTGGTGAATTGTCTCTGCAACCAGCTTGGCTTCTCTTGTCTGCAAAGACATTGATGTCGGCGAGTCGCCATGTTTACACTTTGACAGTGACATTGAAAGCGGATTTTACCAGAGAGAATATCATAGACGTGAACATGATTTAATGACTTTTCTCTGTAAATGAAAGAACTGTGCTTTAGCAACAGGGTATTTGCTAACTCAATACTTAAATCGAAATAGTTTGGCATCCATGACAACGCTTACCGAACGACGTAGTAACGAATTGCACGTATAGATATTGATAACACACAAAGAGTTGATGGTATTTCAAAACTAATTGATGAGCAGCGGCTCATAGACCACCTAAAAAAGAATATTTATTATTTTGATCCATATCTTGACATAACAAGTCCAATGAGAAGCAATACTGGGAAATGACAATCCCTAAAAAAACACCGATGTTGAGATTAGATAAAATAGGATTAAACCGAGTTTGAATTACCTCCTTTGAAAGATTGAGTCTTTTGGGTTGGTATCTTTCTGTCCCTAATATTGCTGGTTCCTTCCGCCTTTCTTGTCCTACACCAGAGAATTTCAACCTAGCATAGAATAGCTACAATCTTATTAACGTGTGACCCATGACGAAATAATTAGATTTCTAAGGTCCGTCCGGCATCCAAGATAAATCATAGTCTGCGATATGTACAGCTGATTTAAGAACATGACATTCAACTGGAACTAGCCACTACATGATCATCAAGAGAGAGAGAAAGAGCGAAAAGTACAAGAGATCGACGCTACCTCGTTTGCTTAAGCAACTGCTCCATTGTGTCAGCGATGCGAATTGAGCAGAATTGGAATTCATTGGGGGGTGTTATTTGAAGCACAACCCCATGAGAATTTAAGGTTTTTTTTAACTTTGATAATGCCTTTGATAGGGAGGAGTGCTGCAAGCAAGTTCAATATGCTTTGCATGCAAAGCCTGGTTCGGATCTTCTGCAGTCGACATAAGAGTTCAAGCAAAGTATCTTTCCCTGCATGCCTCTGCCACTTTTTTGACTTACTTTCTGCTCAAGGAAAAGGATGCTTTCTCAAACTTTTGTGCTCGTGCACTCTCTGGCAAACGAAGCGCCCTAAGCCTTGAAGCCATCCAGATTTTGGTAGTTTTAGCTTTAAGAAAAGGTGAGCTTTTCAGTATGTTACAGGAAACTTATGACGGAATAATAATGAAACTCTTTTTTAGTTGTCTAAAAGTGATGACTCGTTAATGCAGTGAACTCTTTTCGAGTTTGGCTTGGATAACTAGTCTCAAAGTTGAAAAGAACGAAAAGTTACAGAAAAAGGGGACCTCCATTTGGGCATTGTACTAAGTTAACCGAGTATTTCGCCTGAATTTTTATTCCGTACACGGGAAGATTTGGAAGTTTGTAAGATATACTTGCATCAGGGTGATAGTGAAGTTTGCAGACACCAAATTAGTAAACTACTGTCGCCATTCGAAAATTCACCTTTTCCGTCACGGAATTGTAGGAACTTTTTAATCAGAAGCCGGACACATTCAAGTCCTTACTGCACTGATATTGGCGTATATAATACCACATCGTGGATTCAAACCATAGGCATGTATAGGGCGTCATGAAAACGTCGAAGCAAAATTCAACTTGCGGATTAAGATCCATGATATTTCCTAACTGAAAGAAGGGCAAAACACAAAAGTGTGAATCTCCTAAACCTAACAACTTAAGCTTAATTACATGCAGCAACGTTGAAGCCTTGCAGCCTTGCAAAGACAATCGAATCGGCCACCACGTGGATTGGTTGCGATGCATCCACAGAGGTTGGATTAAGTTCGGGAATGTCGGATGAGTCGGTGAGCTTCAGCGGGGTCCCATTGAGAAGCAACACATCACTTCGAATATTGCCGTCTTTCGGCGTCAAGTGATACTCCTCTCTTTGGGGCATGACCACCTGAAGATACCTTCTTCTGGTGACTAGGACTCGAGTTCGGATCATCGACTAGGACACGTCAAAGGAGGTTGAGTTCGACATGTTGATCAGAACCACGGTCACCCCAGGCTGCAAATACAGAATCATGATGCAGAAATTATAAACAAACACATCTGCAATAATGTGACAGTACAGAATGTTCCTCTAGAATTTGCACTAGATAATAGTAGTATGATACTATAAACTGTGACGAAGAATTCAATACCGTGTTCCTGAACAATGAGCATATGCGCGCAAGTACGGAGAGCCGTTGTGAGTGGTCGAAAGGACCTCCTTTCCCATGAGGCGATGCCACAGAAGCGCTCTGTCGAGGGAGAAAAAACGGAAGAAAAGAAGGATAAATTTGTGGCGTGAGTATAACTTTCCTAGGGATCTTCCGTTTGCGATCGCTAACTAATCGAAATAAAGTTTAGTAAGAGGCTGACCCGTAAAAATCCGGGTTGGGAATGAACGTTGTCGTGTTGAGAAGAGCATAGTTCCCTCCAATCAAGGCTTGTCTGCAGAATACCTTGTGGTTGAATTTAGATGTCATCCCTAGTTGGTCCAAGTACCTAAATTTTCACAAATCCTTCGAGTTCATATCCCCCTTTAATTTGTATGGTTGAATGCATGAATATGAAAATCAACTTTGGAAGCATTAATTCATGCCAGAAGCCTTATGATAAAAGGTTCGTACCAGAAGCCGTTGGCGAAGGCATTTGATACATCTTTGCCTCCACTGTTGTAAGCCCCTCCGGCTTCCCAACCCACGGTGCGGTCCAAGGCCCGAATTTCTGGACTGTATCCGAGACGTCTTTATATGTCTTATCAATCTGATCTAGGTAAGATGGATCTTGAACCTTGTCGATTAGCCTCGGGTCGACACCTGCACCATTTGATTTGATCAAAAGATACTAAGATATCTCGGGTTGGTTCATGTTCGGTACAAGAACTTGCTATGTTGTTACCTGCACCGAGATTGTATATGTGGTGGGTCACTCCGTCGACAACGCCCGGTCCAGTGGCCTTTAGAAAGGTCTCGAACCATTTCCTGTCGTAGAACCCGCAGGACCAGAACCTTGGGCCGGGACGCCTGGTCGGGGTACAATCTGGTCAGGAATTTCTTCATCTTAACAATGTCTTCCGCGTACTGTTCTGCCGTCAGTTTCCCAGAGACCCAGACCCGCACAGCTCATTTCCTAAGAAGGAACATTTTAAAGTTCATTAAGGATCCAACCATGCAAAGCTTCACGGACCAATATTTACGTGAACATGGACATCAGGGACTCATGTATGGCCTCTCACCTAGCTCATACGAATCGATCTTGTAACCTTTGTGGTGCGTGTACCGCATCAGATGGCGGGCGTTTCCGTTCTTCCACTTCCCGACGAAAAGGTTGTCGGATTGTTTGGACCTGGTCCTCCCACTGAGGGCGTTCAGGCCAAATGTTACCAGAGCACTGCAAGGTCACAGCAAGAGCAAAGTACTTACGTTCTACTCTTTTGCTACCTGTTAGGACTAGTATTTGTCTGATGGGAGGCAATAGAAATAGCAATACCCTGTTTGGTTGAACAAGTGATTGAGCTGGTCCCATCTCTCCGTCCGGAGGCAACCCTCGCTGAATCCAAACATGCCGCCGTCCTCCTTCTTGAACTCGGGGCACTTCTTGCTGTACGAGTGCGTGTGCTCGTACACGACCTGGTCTTGCAACGAGCCTCCGACTCGTATTCTCAGAGGGTTGAACGCTGCAATTCACGAGGACAACGGAACCTTACGGTAACGAATATGTACAGCAATGAAGTTTACTCTATAGTTTGGATGATAACTTGTAGCAAAACTTGTTATCCAAGAGACTGAATTGAATTCCATAAAAGTTTCTTCACGGACTACAGAACGTTTTCAGGAGTAGCCAAATTCCATGCAAGTCTCTTAACAGTACACTTTTCCAACTACCAAATTTCACTTTTGTGAAAGTTTTACACATAATAGTTAGATTATATTGACATGAACAAATGAAAAGTGTTATTACACATTACTTGATCTCATATTACTCCCATCCTCATCTGAAAATAGAGAACAAAATAATTGCTTACTTTGCTCGAAATCAATATCGACCCTTCAAAAAATTCTTATGGGGCCTCTTCCTTCTTAACATGCATTGCTTATCGAACTCGAAGAAAATCGTGCACAACTCAGCTAATCAAAAACTGGTACGAATAAACTGATCGAGGATGAAATTTACCTTAATAGCATTGGAAAGGATCTTGTTATCCAAATCCTATCACCATACGCACAAAAGACAAAAACATGTTTACTTTTCGATTTACGCATTACCAAAAGAGAAAAAGATTTAAAAGTAACTCTCGTGAAAAATAAGGATTACCAGATTGAGAATGCCGGCCAATCCCCAAGGACATTGACCATAGTCACACTTGTCGGAGGGCCACCAGTCCAAGGTTGCGCATACGAAGCTCTCGTCTGTCATGGCAATGGCGGCCTCTCCTTTCACCGCCACCTTCACAACTTCTGCTAAAGACGACGAGGAGAAAAACAGCGAGGAGAGGAGAAGAAGAGAAACCAGACCTAGCCCTACCTTGGACTCCATCGTCGACGATAACAAAGCAAGAGACTCAGAGCATCACATCATATATATACACACATCTACATTATGCTCTTGTAAGATCACAACGACATGTCTGATAATTATTATCCTACAACAAGTTCTTTAGTTTCAGTTTGTGTCGCCTTATCTTCTGTTTCATACCTATCCAAATAGATATCCAAATAAGATCGTCGAAATTTAAACAAAATCAAGTTGAAATAGAGAAGTGGTGAAACAAATATTAGGAGATAAGAGGTTGAATACCACCAGCACGTTGGCAAATTCAAACTTATTTTTGAGTTATTGGAATTGTCTCGTTAGAAACATATATCTTTATATTGGGAAGAATCAACAAATTCAATCCAAGTGGACTATCAAATAATTTGTTCACTTCTTATCCGAATAGATTTTCTTGAATGAAACAAGGAAGTAAATGATCAAGTGAAGTCTAAAAGCAGTCGACCAAAAAAAAAAAAAGTCCAAAAGCTTAACGTAAAATGTATAACCTAGTGATCTTTTGATACTTATAATTTTTCGATTTCCTCGTAAATTTACATTACTGAAGCATGGAGGAAACATGACCACATACGTGCTGTGTTTAAGTGAGTTTCTAAGTACATGCAGGAATTTATCTAATATACTCTCATGTACTTTCTTCAAACTTTAAAGCAAGCAGTCATCAAAATCCGAGGCATGAAAGTCAATATGTTGAAGCTTGTTGGCTGAATGGGTAATTAGATGACAAATTTATGCGTGCCACATTGCAATTTCGAATTGAAGTGTCACGCTGCGAAGGGAGGCTAGAAATTTCACCTGGCGGTGGTTGTATTAAGGGAACCCGAAGTAAACCAAAAAAGATTAGTATTAAGGACTGACTATAAATTTGTTTCGAAACCAAAAGAGATCCGTACGAAGGATCGACTATAAATTCGTTACGATAAATTCTGTTTATATTCATCATCTCAAATTTATGTCAAAATAGATTAAAAATTTGTTTCCAAAATCAGTTTTTCGAAAGACGTTTGGATTTGTTTTGATACCAAACGCATGGGAGCTCGAATGAAGCCAAAAAAAGATTAGTATTAAGAACGGACTATAAAGTCATTTTGAAATTAAAAGAAATTCGTATTAAGTACCAGCTATAAATTCGTTACGATAAGTTTTGTTTATATTCATCATCTCAAATTTATGTCAAAATAAATTAAAAATTTGTTACCAGAATCAGTTTTTCAAAAGACGTTTGGATTCGTTTTGATACCAAACGCATGGGAACTCGAACGAAGCCAAAAAAGATTAGTATTAAAAACGGACTATAAAGTCATTTTGAAATTAAAAGAGATTTTTTTTGGTATCGAAGGTGTCCGGGCTTCTCGTGAAAGGACCAGAGTGCAAATCAACTGGGTCACCGATGAGTGGGTTAAAACTAAAAGAGATTCGTATTAAGTATTAGCTATAAATTCGTTACGATAAATTTTATTTATATTTATCATCTCAAATTTATGTCAAAATAGATTAAAAATTTATTTCCCGAATCAGTTTTAAAAAACACATTTGGATTCGTTTTGATACCAAACTTATAAAACCTTCTTTCTTGCTAGAGCCGGAGCGAATCTAGCAGCATCCCACCGTCACGACTCTCCACTTAAATTACTGACGTCCAGCGAGGTTTGAACCCAAATCAACTAGACCACCAATGAGTGGGTTGAAACTAAAAGAGATTCGTATTAACTACTAACTATAAATTCGTTACGATAAATTTTATTTATATTTATCATCTCAAATTTATGTCAAAATAAATTAAAACTTTATTTCCCGAATCAGTTTTAAAAAACACATCTGGATTCGTTTTGATACCAAACTTATAAAACCTTCTTTCCTTCTTTCTTGCCAGAGCGAGAGCGGATCTGCGAACTCTTCCCCAAGGGATAGAGGAAGGAAAAATAAATAGAACCTTGCTTTCATTGAGAGTCGAACTCAAGACCTCCCGCTTACTAAACGGGTGCTCTAACCAACTGAGCTATGAAAGCTCGGATGTTCTTTGCTCGTTACCAATAAGCTAATATTAATTAAATAAAAGTCCAACCACTTTTATATGCAGACGCCATTGCTGTGGTACCATTACTAAACTCCAGGTAGCAAATCACTGGGGGTTTGCCCCAGTTATCATTCTTCTCACTTAAGGAGGGAGAGGTGAAACATTCGAATCCCCACTTTTGGGGAGAGTTGGGTGGGAACGTATAAAGAGAGAGCATGGTTTCACAACATACACATACACATAGCATGTAAAAAAAAAAATTCAGATGAAGGCGATCTTTTCGGAAAAAAATTTCATCATAAAGTTAAAATGCTTTCCTCTTTTCAAGTTATAAATTCATTTTCCTAAATTTAAGCATTTTTTTTTTTCATAAATGGCTTTCCATTGATCGATCATTTTTATGTTTTCAGTAAGCCAAAAAGCCCAAAAAAAAAAGTACTTACCAAGTAACTAGGTCCTCATATCCTCCTTCGGATCTTTGGGATTTATTTTGCTCCGAATCTTACAGATTGTATTCATGAACTTTCTCCTGCTAAATGAATATGTTTTTTCTGATAAAAAAAAATCGCATGAAAATCCAGAAAATTGATTCACGCAAAAATCCAGAAACCATGTGCGCGTACACTGCACACGAGACAGTACTCGGGTATAGAATTTTACCTATCCGTAGGTGCTTTTCTGATAAAGCTCACATTATGGATCTGGAGTCGACAATTAGTAGAACTTTCTTGTTTCGTTTGCAGTTTTTCAACTTTTCCAAATTCACACACTCCAAAAATAGTGTGCCGGTTCTTTCCTAATCTAATCTTTTTGCACGAAAGCCGGCAATAGAATGCCGCCATGAGACCAGACTAATGTTTGCTTTCTTACCACACGAGATGCGCCTGTTTCATAGTGGAACCACAGTACATCACCACAGTATATATGCTGAGTTGAGACAGACAACCCATATTACCAGTTCGATGTCAAATACATTCGGTGATGCCCAAATGTCATAAGAACTTGTACGATACGGTGAGTGCATGACCAGATCGGCTCGCACTGCAGTAAACTACAGATTAAACAAAGCTCCCTCAATCTTATTCAACAAAAGTGATGAGAAGTTGAGACCAAACTTAGTTAACCACTTGGGAGCAGCATTGTCGACAAGTTCTTTCCCCGGTAGCTGGAAGCACAATGACTCGATCATTTCGAATGATGATAGTGGATTGGACTCATAAAATAAGTTCCCACCTCAAAAGAAACTGAGAATAGAAGATGGTGATGATGAATGGAGTCACTTGAGCTATATAAACAAAATCAATAACCCCCTATTGCACAAAAATATTGCGTAACAAACATTACCATTTGGCTTGCATCAACTAATTATACTAGCTTCCCCAGGTATTGACATGATCCTATGTAATCAAAAGCTCGTTGTTCTCTTAAACTAAAACAGAAATTCCGAGTCAGAAAGTTCAAGAACTCGGTGAACTCCGATTGGCTTTACACCTGGTCGGAATGAGTTTCCTTCGATGTACCTGGACAATATGCAGATAATCATAAATTACAGCTAGGAGTCGCAAGGTAGGAGGACACAAAGCAAATGAGAGATTCCTATCAGGTGCTGAAAAGGACTCACATTTCTTTCAAGAATGGGTGTTTGTAGAAAGCATCAGGAATCCTTCCGGAAAACTGATTGTGATCCAAATATCTGACATCAACAAAGAAAATTCAACATGAATAAGTTGCGAACAAAACATAAAAACATGTCATTATTTTAGTTAGCTTATGTTGATATGGCAACCATGCTAGCGTGTGGATATAATTAGAATTAAAAAATCTTACATACCAAAAACAACTTGAATGGTGTATATAGAAGATGAGCAAGAAGTCAACCTCAGAAAGAGGAAATGTTCACTGGCTCTAAACTGTTGTTACTTCAAGTATTCATTAAGCAAAAGCATTCCAGGAAATATTAATAAAAAAGCAAGCAATTAGGCATCCTACATGATAATGCGATTGACCATACATGAGATTTATCCTCTACTTTTCCTTATTTCGCATGTTGAGTAATTTTGATTGTCTTTCTTTTACTCACTGTTCTTTTATATCTCTGATACACCAAAACAGTTTCTCTTCACAAAGAAAGTTCTATTACCTACATGGTACAGCTATTGTATACACCATTCAATGTGTCTAAACTACATTGTTTTACAGTACTACTACTAATATTGCCAAATAAATCAATTGTGTTGTCAATACAAGGCATATCCACATACAAAACTGCCTAGTCGTGACTATAAACCTTTTTTAAGTGAATCCTCCATGCAATCCAAAGTGTTATAAGTACATAAAAGGCAACTTACAAGAATGTTAGTTGAGGAATACGAGCAATTTCGGCAGGTATAATTCCTGACATTTTGTTGTAGGATAAATACCTGCAACCAAGAGAGCAATCAATGCCATGACAGACTTAGGGTAAGAGAAGTAAATCCAAAACAGCACATTATGGACTGATAGGTATCTTAGATATTTACACATTTAAAAAGAAAAGAACAATGATGAGAGCAGGCAAATGATACTTACAAAATCTCCAAGTTGGTGACATTAGCAAGCTGTGCTGGAATACCTCCAGTAAAATAGTTGTTATTCAGATAACTGCCATATTCAGAATTTCAGATGGAATGAGTTTGTTAAAAGCAAACTCATACTGAGGCTCCAGAGTTAACAACTACAAACTTGCCAGCAATTGTACTTACAAGTTCCTCAAGGCCGGAAAGCAGCCTTCATTTCGTGTCAGTTCCCTCAAAGTACCTACCAAATGATTGTTACCAATATCCCTGTGGAAGCACAACATAGCCATGGGATTAATAACAAGTAAGAATAAGATAAGTCTCTATTAAAAGATTTCCCCATGAATAGAAAAGTTTACAGGTGACGCAGATTTGGCAAGTTGCACAAGCCTGGCGGAATTCGTCCCGTCAAACGGTTCTCTTGCAGATAGAGATATCGAAGTTCAGGAAGATTAGCAAGTTCCGCAGGAATTTCCCCCTTAAAGCTATTGAAGCTAAGATATCTGCAGAAACTTCGGATTGTCAGGCGCATGGGAAGGTAAGAAGTAGCCCAAAGTGAAGTTCCCTTGTTAAAACAATCCGCCATCACCTTCCAGAGTATAACGTACCATTATAATCATAGACACAGAGGAGAAATAACTTACAAATGTGTCAGACTCTTCAGTTCACCAATCTCTGGAGGAATCACATCTTGCAGCTTATTCCATCGTAAGTTACTGGCATCATAACAGAGATTCAGCAGTGAAATGACTTAAAGGCACAGATACAATACACAATGACCAGTGCATAAAAAAAAAAATCCAACGAAGGGTGTTTCCTCAGAACATTATTATATGGCAGTCATATGGCCTTAAAACCTCAACAGGTAGTCCAGCGATGGTCACTGGAAATGATGTTCTACTGTATTCAGTCAAACGGCATCACAAAATTTGCTGCAGCATTGAAGCAAAGCAAATGTGAGGAATGATTCATCCATAAGCCAACAATCTTACAGTGTTTTGAGACGCTTCAACCGTCCAATCTGAGGAGGAATAGGCCCTGTCAATTTGTTGTTATGGAGATCCCTGCCAGTGGAGACAGACATCAATTGATAATACGATAATATAACCCAATTATTCTGTGCAATTATGACACAGAAAAAAGCACTTAACGCTCAGTTTTTTCAGAAAAAAAATTCAGTCTCCTCGTATTTTGTTTAAGATATAGTAATTTATAAGTAGAACTGCGGAACAACAAATGAATGCACTTGTGCAATTTTAACAGGAAATAGAGTGATCGTAATTTCAGCACTTTAGTATCTTGAATCATGGTACAAATTCACATTTCACACAGTTAGTGAGCTAGACTCATGACAGAAAGAAGCAGCAATGACACACAGAGACTTACAGCCTTGTCAGATCCAGCAAATTGGTAACAGCTGTTGGAAAAGGCCCTACTATCGAGACTGCATAAACCTCCCTGCAGGAAAAAACAGTCAAGTCCAACATATAGACATGAATCAAACCAATCTATCTGATTAAGCAAATGGTGAAGCGTATAATTGAAAGCACGAAATGACATCAACAGGACCTACCAACGGCCAATTCACATGAAATCCCAAATTGAGAAGCGGACATGAACACAGAGAAGAGAAGAATTGAAAGCTTACAATTCGGTCACAACCCTATAATCTCCCTGAGAGGAGCACGTCACGCCAGACCAAGGCGGCAGATCACCGTCGCCACACGGATCATCCCCGACCCACGAGTACACCACCCTCCACCCAAGTGACGCCTTAATTTCATTCAATGCCTTCACTGCAACCACATTTCAAGCGAAGCACCGCGTTAAATCGTGCTTGAACCATAAGAAAAAAAATCCATGACTCCTAAATTCACCAAGCAGGAACGACTCTCGGCTCTACTTGAAAACAACCCAAATTTAGCTTTCCCCAAACTAAGTTCAACTAGAGAGATGAAGCTCAAGCCAAATCTAAGCACCGGCAAGAAGATAACAGGGAACAAAGCGAGAATTCGAAGCGGAGATCGCGCTGAATCGATCGCAATCGGTTTACCGTCGCGCTTGAGGGTTTTGGAGAGAGCGAGTGCGGAGAACAACAACGGCGACACGAGGATCACGAGAATCGCCAGAGGGAAGCGCGCCATTAGAAGGGCGCTCGGATCTGTGGAGTTGAGGGATTGACGCCGACAGTGATTGATCTTCTTCTTCTTCTTCTTCTTCTTCTTGGGCTAAGTGGAATATGAAATTCTCAGTCCGCAGTGGAGATCGTCAGATCTGAAAAGCCAAAGGATCATCACCGACGGGCGGGTTCAATATCTACACGCGGAAATGACCTCCAGGATCTTTCAATTTTTATTTATTTTTACTGTGACGAATAATAATAATAATAATAATAAATAATAATAATAAGAAAGTGTTTCTTTTAACAAGAGACTATTGCACATATGGATCAACCAACAAAATTTTACGGCCTTGTGTTTACCGTAGCACTCGATCAAATTTGTGGCAAGCAAATCAGACCGGTTCAACCGGTGACAGTCCCATGCTCCTTCACACAAGTATTGTTTCTGTTCCTGGGGTTAAAATTTGGGAACTGGTCTTGAACGGATTCGATTCCTAATTTAAGGCTGGTCATTCGAGTAGACTGACCCAATATATATATATATATATATATATATATATATATAAACATGTTTCTGTGAGCAAAACAGTTGACATATCTAGGGGATGATAATATATCCCTAGGCGAAATAGATTTTGGACCCAACCACTTCTGGAAACCAAACAAATTCTTGACATTTGTGTTCGTCAAGGTGGAATGAATGTAACTAGTGAAATTGAAACCAGTATATATCTCACCGTTAAAACTTTATTTTTTAGGATCTGAATATTTCACGGACAATAACTTTTAGAAATTTTTTTTTTGGATCTTCGGCGTTTGGTTAACAAAAAATAGATAAATAAATTAAGGAAAATATTTTTGCCAATAGAAAAGACACTTTCAAAAGTGAGGAAAATAATTTCCTCTTTTTAAAGAGAGAAAATCATTTTCCTTTCTTTGTCCTCCCTCAACTTCTTCACCTTACTTTTCCTTTTTTAATTATTATTTTTTAAAATATTTTTATTTTTGCTATTTTAAATATTTTTTCTGTTATTTCATTTATTTTCTTTCTTCCTGGCCGGCGACTGGCCGTAGGCTAGAGGGTGGCAAGCTCGACCTTGCTTGTGGCCAGCAACTGATAGAAAAAGAAAGAAAATACAAAATAAAATATCAAAATAAAAAATGTCAAAAATTTTGGATTTTTTTTAAATTATAAAAATTATCCACGTTAACGCCAACATGGGCCACATAGGATTGTGAGATGCACATCATCGATTTCCGACTAAATGGCGAAAAATATTTTTTAGTTCATTTCAAGGTCTCAATCAAACATCGAAAAATATTGTCATTTCATGAAAAATGACTTTTCAGAATTTTTTTTTTCAAAAATCTTGCTTCTTTCGTGAAATAGACGAAGTCTTAATGTCTGACATTTTTTTATTTTGGGAATTTGCTTGCATAATAGCACAGTTACTCTCTATGAACCACGTTGCTACCGGAACCTTACATTTCATTTTGTTTATGATGGCAAACGGATACTAATTTGCCGTAGAAAATCATTGCTTTTGCATGGGTGCGATGTAAGAAATAAATCCGATGACACTATTCAATAAAATGAAATTTAAAGTTCATAGTATTCAATAAAATGAAATTTAAAAGTTCATAAATAATGAATATTAAATATCCACGACACGAAAAATTAGATAAATTGGACCTTCCAATTTTTTTTAATGTTGTTTATCCCCACACAAACTCCTTTATTTGTCTCCTTTCTTGAAAAAGAAATTTACGTATCTCTCTTGATTTGGATTTTGATAACCAATAGAAGAGTAAAATCAAATTACAATGTGCTGTAGGAAGCAAAATCAATGTAAACTGTTTCATACTAAGGATCGCAATTTATAATACAACGAGAAAACACGACTTGAATATCATATAGATATATCAAGACACCCGAATGTAAACCGAACGTGCCATAGCCATAATACAATGCGATCAACTAGGAATGGACGTGAATCAACAATCTTTCATAAATTTTTAGTATAAAAAACAAAAACTACTTTTCGAATCGACAATTACGTTTTAATATTTCGATCACGACATAAAGTGACACAAATAGTTAACACTGATATGGTACTGCGAGACGTTTTGCCATCCTATTTCATCCTTAACATTATGGAATTTGATGAATTTTTTTTTCTTTCGGGTCTTTTCCTTTTGCTTAATCATAGAAATTGAAATTTGTTTAAATCCTACTCTGTGTAACTTACTTGCCTGCAAGCAAACCCAACCCTAGAGCATATGTTTCCCTATGTTTTTTTTTTTTTATCTTTTTAATTCTGCATATTTTAAGCAAATCGAACCAAATGAGAGTTTCTAATTCTAATCATTCAAAGGAAACTGACTCCCTTTTTTTTTTTAATGTTTTTCGGTACGGTTAACTCAGGGTCTCTTTGGTAATACTCCAAATTCTGATTCCTATTTTTTGGTTCCCAAAAAAAAAAAGAATAGATATCTTTTTTTGTTCCCGAAAATAGAAACAAGAAGTAGCCATGAGTCCATCGCCTCGCCTCCTCTATCGCCGATCGTCACTGTAGCTCGCTGATCCTTGCCGCTTCCATTAACATTTTTATAATTACATAAAAAAAAATCAAAAATAATTTTTTAGGGTCGTACCAAACACATTTCTGTTCTTCTTATTTGTGCAGTTTCCAAATTCATTCTTGTGCTCGGAAATTATTCTCGAGAGCAAAATCAGAAAAAAAAAATTATTTCAAATCGAAAGTTGTTTCGGGGAACTAAAAACGTTACCAAACGCGCCCTCGTCATTTTCCAAATATTATGCTATTTTAATTCGCTTTTTGTGGGGTCGTCAGTTCGAATTGCTTTCGCTGGTATATTAAATTCTCTCTGAATCATCCTGCCGCAGACATTAAAGTCATTAAATTTGGGTTCCACATGCTTTTTGTCGCTTTTACTGATTTGTCTGAGAAGTAAAACTATGTTTTCGATTAAAGTTATGCTTAGGAGATGTTAAGAAATGGCCCTTCCACGTTGTCTCTAGAAATAGAGTTTCATCTTGATAGCATGACAAGCAATTAACATGAAGAATATACTCGTTTTACTTTTGCTTAATTTAAATTTCGCGACATATGCCCAATGATTGTTTTTGTTCAATCACATATACTTGAATATATACATATACATATACACATACGCGTGCGCAAAATTCACACTCATGATTTGTTTGAAATTTGGACAATATTTTAAGCCTTGATGGGGAATGTAAATACATACTTTTTACTTAAACTCGGGCCTAAACAAACGGTCCCAAGTGTTGTATGCATTCTCAACCTCTAATTGCATCGCATAAAAAAGGAAACAAAGATTTGATTTTCAATATGTTCATGAAAAAGAAAAAAATTGACGGTCACCCCATTTTTTTTCGTGTATAAATACTTCAAAATTAGGGGTGAGCAATTTTATATTCCTTCCATGTCCACTTGGAGCATGGAACCTACCCATTAAAACCATTCTCCATTTTTTGGAATCCAAAACCTGCTATGCATATCTTAGAACTTAAAACCTACATTGCCACAAATTTTAGGGTATATCCATGTTCCACCTGTATTTTTTATTAAACAATTGCAGTGAATTATCGTCTCTAATGATCATCATTTGCTGTTGTAATTCACTGACCATAACCGAAGAATATGAAACATTAATAATATAAAAGTCTCAGTCATAAGAGTCATCGAGAAATGAAAGCTCAAATAATGATTATAGATTATACATTGATCATTGGATGCCATATAATATTGTAGGAATCGCACGACGATATAAAACAAGGAAAACATAAAGACTTGTTTTAGGTTCTATGTTACCCGTCGGAATCGGTTCTCTAATTTTTGGAACTTGTAACCTACCATGTTCTCAACTGATTCCTAGTTCTACCTTGAATTCATGCTCACTCCTATTCAAATAACTCATTTGTACACCAGCAAATTACCATTTGTTGCTTTCCCCACACTATATAAAATTTTCCGAGAGAATGAGCATTACAAGTGCATTATAGCATGGTTGTCGACGGGTTTTTGCTTTCTCCATATTGGCATAGCGATCCAAGGCTCTAAATAACACTCTTCAGGCAAAGCAAATGTTTCACGGTAAAATCGAAAATTGGAGAATCAATTTATGAGAACCAGTCCGATTCCAAGTCTCAAGTTATGCCGATAGGTTCTAAGTTTCGAAAATTAGAGAACGAGTCCAATTGGTAGCTTTTTATGTATGGAGCTTGAACCTAGAAATTAAAATAATTTTTTGTATTTTTTATTGTTCTATGTTTTTGCGCGATCCCTGTTATTTAGTGGCATCCAATAATAAATGTGAATCTAGAACTACTAGTTTAATTTTCATTTTTGGGCAATATCCATGCTAAGACCTCTTATTTGTTAACGTTCTATATTTTTCATGTGTCTAAATATGACTGAAGTTAGGAACTGTAGTAGCAATTGGTCGCATTTGATGTGATGATTTACTACAATTGTTTAATTAAGAATACATGTGAATCTAGGTAAAATATGGAACCGACCGTAGAACCTGAAATAGAGTAGATTCCAAGTTCCCCAAGTTATACATGGTATGTTTTGGGTTTAAAAATTAGGAATGAGTTCTGATTGATGAAGCCTGAGCTGATTCTAAAACCGCTCACCGCTGCTGCTCTTCCCCCATTCTCTGAACCGAAGGAGCCTTACTCGAAAGAGATGTCGCGTCAGAGAATCCGACGATGGAATGGAGTCCGGTCTCAAAAAGGGGAGACCGAATCGACCTGATTTTTCCCTTGTGATCAGGACACGCGCCCCTCCTAAGGTAAAGGAAATGCTCACGAACCGCGATTGAAAATCGCAACCGCAAGGTGATACTCATGCCGTGATCTTGTGAACGGTAATCGATCCAAAGTACGCTTTTTTCTCTTTATAAATACTCCAATAGTTTCATTGAAGCATATTTTAGCTTATGGACCCAATGAAAGCAAAAGGTGAACCCATCTAGAGCCGTATGGGGTTGATAAGAAGACCGCCCCGCTTTATGCCATCGCCCAACGGGCACTTGAAGGCGCTCGATGCCCGATCGGGAAAGAGACTCGAGTAAAGAAACAGGGACAAAACTGTGCGCGGCTTAAAGAGCACTGTAAAGCGAAAACTGTACATACATGGAGCGTAGTAATTGCACGAGATGAAGAGCTAGCTTCTCCCTCCCTCCCTCCCTCCCTCCCTCCCCCCCTTCTTTCGGCAATGCACTTAGGAGTCTTTTGACCGTACACAATGCCCAGCCGAGTGAACATGACAGGTCCTTAGCCCTAGCACCAAACCTCTCTCCCCAGAAGTAAAGAGGCAAAAGGAGAAAACCCAACAAAAAACCGAACAACGACGAATTGAATAACATAGTAAATACACACCCTATATTTGCTATGGTTTCACACCGCCATTTCCATGCTTGTTTCTGCTCCTCCTCCCCTTCCGTGAACTCTCTCTCTCTCTCTCTCTCATGGGATTTTCAAGACAAAGACAAGAGTGGAAATGGCGCTACTACATTCTACAAAGTCCATATCTCGAGAAATAACACGTAAAACCTGAAACGGTTGAAAACGATGGCGTGTAGAGGCTCTGCAATAGCCTGCATGAGTGCCTCTCTGATCTTCTTTCCTCATCATCGAATAAATTTGCACGTTAGCCCTTGAAGACCTCTTGAATTCCTCTCTCGCTGACACCCGGGGGGGAAGGAGTCCGTGCTGCAAAGGCGCGTTTCCTCTTACCATCCTTATTCAAACAAGTTCAAAGCCACCGGACAAAAGAAAAGAAAGAGACTGGAAAATGCAAGAAAAGTTTTCCTTGAGTAATACCTTCAGTTGTGATGGGGGTTAGGGCCGAGGGGACGAGCCTCTTGTCGACGCGTATCTCGGGTCATCTCGTCGTCGGGCGGCGGCGGCGGAGTGGGCTGGTGGCGGCGCGGCGGCGGATTCTTTCGAGATGGAAAGCACAGAGAAGAAGAGTAATGCGGCGGGTGCTCACGACGGAACGAGGGATCGCAAGAATGATGGAGTTGGGGTTGGGGATGGTGGCTGCTGTGGCTCCTCCACGACTTTCCATAGGAATTGGAAGAGCGGAGATGGCCGCCGAAGTCGCTGCGGCATTGACATCACGGGGTGGAGGAAGAGAAGCAGGGTCAAGATCAAGAACTTGGCTGTAGTCGCAGAGTTGTTGCAGTTGGGGGTCGACGAAGAGGACGAAGAGGAAGTCTCTTCATGGTTGGCGGTCGCACTTCGCTTCCAAGAGGCCCTCCAGAAAAACTTTCAAACGTGCTTGATCTGAAGATGGGTGCCAGCGAGAGAGAGAGAGAGAGAGAGCTGGAGGTGATACGAAAGAGTTTAATGCGAAGCGAGAGGCACATGAAGGAACATAAAAGAAACTACTAGCTTAGGGGTTTTATTTATTTATTGCCCTTTTGCCGATGGGGGTGACCTACAGTCGGCAAAGATTCATCCATCCTCTACTGATAATTACACTAGTCACGTTCAATGGATGGGGGTTGTGGGGAACGCGACCAAACCGTAGCCCCACCGTATATTCCAGACCAGAAGAATGTGAACTTGTATATATATATTTTTGGGGGGGATTTGGGAATATGAATGATAAAATTTGAGCATAAGAAAAAGGGAAAAAAAACCAACCGAATGCCACCACTATTTCACTGCCTTCTTTCCATCATCATCTATACCAACATTTTGTTTTCATTTCTCTTAGCACGAAAGGAAAAGTTAGGATAAGGCCCAAATTTAACTATATGCGAGCGCCGAGTGGCGACTAACCTTCAAATGTACATATCACGGGCACCCCGACAATGACCATATAAATCTCACGTCATCAAAAGAGCTAATCGAACATGCAATATATGAGCACCTGCATAGAGCTTAATCGGGTCCTACCCGCATGACGATGTGACGGTATAACAGTGGAATGCTATGCATAAGATCAAAGGTGGGTCCCGCGCAATGATTGCTAAATATTTATTGCCATTGGTAACACTTGCGGTTGAGATTGCACCGTTATACGTCACACTGTTACCTTCTCAAATCCCTCTGTCGTTGGTCCTTGAATGATATGTCTAGACCCTCTCAAAGCATCTCCCTTGTTAGGGACATAAACAAGCCTATAAACTTTTGTGTAGGCTTGTCCTTTAGCAAGTTACTAACATCCATGAGAATTGAGACCAGCTCCTCAACGCTTGGGTGGGCACGGAACGACTATTAAATGCCTTATAAAATCTAACACGCCGGTTTCACGGTTATAAAGACAAAATGAAAACTGCATCAAGTACGCTCGAGTTCAATTCTAAGTAAAGCGGTCCGATCGCTCTAGAGTTTAGACCAATCTGATATGCCTTTTTTCTTTTTCTTGTTTTTTGCATTCACGTATTATGGACCACTATTTTTGTACCAAGGACGACGATAGGTAGAATATTCTCTCCAAAGCAAGTGATCATTGAGCGTGCTGGAGCTGCCCGCCCGTGTTGACATCTGAATTTTGGTCAACAATTCAAACTCTCGTTACTTGTAAAAATACAGAAAGAAAAAGACAAAAAAAAGAATTGCCCAATTCGGCCATTTATCATTTGCCTTAGTCCAATTCAGGAGGAGCCCATTCTCGAAGCCCATCATCCAAAGCCCATCACTCATGTTCATTCGATTCTTTTTCTTTTGCGTCCAGGACCCAAAAAGGGAGAAGAAGGAAAGAACAGAAATCTGTTTGTTAATGTTAGTTAATTTTTATGTTCCTAAAAATAGAAATTGTTACCGGGAATAAATTTTGGAATAGAAATAAGAAGAAAACGCATTTATGTTCTTTTTCTATTCCGAGAATATAAATTTTGTACAGTTACCAAGCGCATTTCTCTGCTCATAAACTGTTCCCGATAACACGGTAAAAAAAAAATCGTCGTCTCCGCTCAGGAAATTATTTTCGAGAATAGAATTGTCACCAAATAGGTCCTTAAACATAGCCCAACAATTACAAACCCGCGAAGCATCAGAAAGCCCAAGTTTACTCATTCAAATGATTTTGGTCCAGCAACCGAGAACTTAGAAAGAAACAGGAGCCCAATCTCCGCTTCTTGCTCTTAGGGGTGAGCATGATTCTAGGGTAGAACTTAGAACTAAAGAACGGACCGATGGAACCGATCAGTTCCAGATTCCAAAGTATGGAGAGTAGGTTTAGGTTCCAAAAATTAGGGGACCTATTTTGACGGGCATGTTCCAGGTTCTAGGTAGGTGGAACCTGGAACCGGAACCTGGACTCCGAAGCAAGTTTTTATATTTTTTTTGGTATATGTCTTTGCGTCATCCTGCAGTATTCCATAATATCCAATGCTGAATGTGTAATCCGGAACCACTTTATCATTAAGACTTTTAATTTGTTAATGTTTCATATTTTTTTGTCTCTAAATATGAGTTGCGGTTAATGAATTTTAGCAGTATGTGATGGTCATTAAATGTGATTATTTACTATAATCGTTCAACTAAGAATACATGTGGAACCTGGATGGAACTTGGAACCGACTCTGGAACCTATGACAGGGTAGGTTTTAGGTTCCAATATATGCAAGGTAAGTTCCAGGTTTCACAAAACGAAGAACCTGTATAGACGGGTAGGTTCCAGATTCCAGGTAGAACCTGTACGGAACCTGAAACTGCTCACTCCTACTCGCTCCTTCATGATTCCCTGGGTGAGGAGGGCAGGTGAGGCATCGGAGGAAGAAGAGAACGAGGCTGAGCGACGACCATAACGCGTCCGTAACTAGAAGCAGGGACGCTTGCTCAGGAGAAAAAAAAAGGAGAAGAACAGGAATACGGATTTAATCCGAGTCGTAGTCAGTGAGCATGATTCCTCTAGAACACTCCTCATTCTCTTAGTCCTCTTTGTTTGCGAGACATAGGGTCGAATATGTGTATAAATCACTGAGAATCTGAGTTAATCCGGGTCTTCTTTTAATGACTGGCGATGACACTGTTGTCGTAATGCTGATTTTAGATGAGAAACCATCTCGATTCATGACCAGATCCAGTAATCTTGTTGCGCGCAAGCTGTTTGTTGAAATGTCTCCGTAAGGTGTGAAACGTATTCAAGAGGATAGCTAAACCCACATCATACGTTTCATTTCGCAATAGTAACCTTTCGAATCATTTCCGTTGTTTTTGTTTCGTAATATTCGAATCTGAACATGGGAATGACACGAGAATGCTTGCCTCTTCGTCTGTTTTTGTTCTGTGCATTGCCTTGGTGTGAATAACGACGGTCGATGGTGAGGAAATGGCTCACTTAGTTCTCTGGAATGGTGATTCCTTGAGGTGTTGGCATCGGTTCGTCTCTCCAAGCATGTATTGACTGTTTCCATGTTATCCGATGGTAAATGATGGAGGTGTTCAATGATAGTGAACGGCTGATGTCGTCGTTTAATGGAGATGTCCAACGAATGATGAATAGCTGAAGCTGTTGTTTTGAGATTTGGAAGCAAAGATCATAGCCGAAACTTCAATTGATTTGTGTTCAGAGATATCAAAGTCCTCCAACGCAAATGATGAGTTGGAATTCTGGGGCAGGAGAAGAACGAAAGAGGCAAATAGGAAGATACAGTAGACTGGGTTAGGTTTGTCTTAATGGATTCAGTTTAAACTGATAGCTTGAGCTTAATCTGCTTCGATGGGATTTTTGGTCATTGACAAGGTTAGGCTTAGGCTGCGTTTGGCAACAGCTTTGCAAAGCCCTTTGGACCTGTAAAGGCCCTTCCGCAAATGCTAGAGTGTTTGGGTTTTATTTTTGGGAAATCTTTCCCAAATGCTAGCATTTCCAAAGGCTTCCGAAGGCCCTTAGCTCAAGGCTCCCTTCACACCTCCTTTGGCTTTCTGGCTTTCTCGGCATGCAATAGTCCTGGATTAATGAAGTTTTTAAATTTTCAATATTCCCTCACTTATAATCCATAAATTCCACACATACCCTTTCAACATAAAAGAAAAAAACCAAAGCCTCATTTGAAGGCCTCTGCTCTTTCCCTCGCCTCTTTTCGCTCGCGGATCTTGCCAACATTTTTTTCCCTTTTTTTTATGCGCGCGTCGCCTCTACTGTGTTTGCCTCTAACCTGAGCAGTAGACATCGCTCGCCTAGTGTCGCACTCCACGACGGTCGCGAGTTGTCGCCGATCGCGTCCTGATCGACGAGCCGCCACGATCGCCCTCCAGATCTCGTTGTCGCCCCAGCCTGTCAGAGCGTCGCGGACCAACAGCTCACCGCGATGCACCGGATTCTGGGGCAATGTGAAGCGAGAGACACTAAAGCGACGGGTGATCTTCTTCTTTTTATCTTTTGTTATAGCATGTGCGACAAGGGATGCGCTCTGCACAAGTGCAGTCGGTCGAACTCCCACGCCGGCCGAACAAGCCTGGCGAGCATGCACCAGGAACGGCTTCCTTCTTCACTCCCTCTCCAACGAAAGCTCAATTCCATGTTGCCGACATTTGCCAGGAGTCAATGGCTATCCGAGTCCCATTTAGCAGTAATCATAGTCCAAAGAATCTCTTTTCTCTCTGTTTCTTAGTGTGTATTAGGTAAATGCATGCCCATGAGAATATAAGAGATAGACCAGGTTTTACGATGTTACTGCTCCGAACGCAGATGCAAGCCCACCACCCTCGCCTAATGCACCCGAGCACACGCATTCAAGGAGCCCGACCGTAAGACGCGATTACTTGCGGCGCACACACGCTATACGCTTGATGTGTTCTCTCCTCAAGGCTATCAAAGAGATTAGTGCTGCGACGATCAGTGGATCGCGTTCATTCGTTCGGAGCGAGACCTGTGACTAGGATTGTTATCGAATGCGATTCTCCCCCCTCACGAGGAGATATCACAGCACTGTAGGTAGTGGCTATACATAGGGTTATGATGGAGTAGATTCAGCCCACATTGGGTTATTGATAGGTGCAAGAAGAATTTGATTCAGAAATCGAACTGTCAGCTGGAACACGACAGATATGCAAGCACAGAGGTTGTGAATTCTGAACATGCGAAAAACTTGGCGTAGAAGTGTTGATGTGTGTTAATTATCAAAAGTTGGGCAAGGAAGCACTTGACACTCGTTATTCACCAACATACTTTGTTTTATTTGTGTAAAACCGTGAGAAACTGAGAAATGCCTCCACAGTGTTGAGCTTGGGAGATGGCGAGCTAGCCCGCCTCGGTGACTCTCAAAGGGACCGAATATGTAGTATTTGTGTCGTTTTATAGAACCTTTATGATCGATTTGAGCACCAAATTTGAAACTAAACCGCCCCACCTGGTGCTCCAGTAATTTTGATTGTCTACTGTCACTTGAAGTATCAGAATTTTTAGAAGTCAAGTAGCTGCGCCTCATTTTATTTATTTACAATTAGGAGTAGAGCTAGTCTTTTGAACCAGATCCTTAAATCTGCAAACGCTATTAATGCAGTGTGATAGTCAGTTGGCTATTCAGAGTATATGGTTCGATCACCTATGCCAGAGAAAGACAACTGACCGCAGTCTACCATCCATAGCACACTTCTTTATGAGACAACAATGAAGGCCTCCGCGATCAAATGGGTCTAAGCTTGAATCGTCGATTAATTATCGTGGAGAAAATTTCCCTCCTCTCTATTAGTTATGCCTACGACGCTCAACAAATTTCTTCCCCTCTGTCCACGTTCTTGCCATTGCTTAAAGCGTCTTCTATTTTGAAGTTTCGGATGAAGTACGCAAACGGCTAGTTCTTTAGCAAAACAAATTGCTTGGATGGCTGAAGTATGTAGATAAATTTCTGTTACTTTACATCACCCCTTCGGCAGGAGGTGACGCTTTCATTGGCACAATTTTCAGGGGTCACATGTTTGCCTGAGTGGTACAAACCTGGTTGCAGTGCTGAGTACACCTCTTCATGCAAAGTGGAGCTATGAGGGTGATGCCCTCGACAGGGGAAATGCAAAAAATTTGGTGGACGGATTTCTCTCAAGAAGACATGGAACAAAGATTGTTGTTGAAAAGCGGTTGAGCCATTGGAGTCAAATTAAGAAGTGGTGTCAAGTGAGTTGGACTTTTCAGGGAATTTTAAGACTTCAAAATTGTTTTAACTAGATCTTACCATAAGATCAACACAGTTGAAAAACTGCATTTGTGGATATTGCAGTTCGTGGCGTGCTAACAAAGCTGTCATCAGCAATGCGTTTATGTGGGACATAAAAGGTTTGTTACCTGAGGACGTTATCTTGAAGCGTATCAGATCGGGTTAGGGAGGACCCACAGTGTGAATCTTTCATGCATCTTCATCTCGGTTTTTGATGCTGAGGTGAGCATTGCAAATATCTTAGGAGCCAGTGTTCTCAGTTCCACTTGCATTCTACTGCTCTCTAATTTTGCTTCTTGGATCTGCTTGGATTGCTACCTTCCTTGTTGAGTAGTAATTTTGGTAGAACTTTTAAGTCAAAAGCAGAAAACACTATTTGCTTAAGTCAAAAGCATAAAAAAATATTAATTTGTTCATTAATCCACCCAGGTATGTGAAGAGATGTTGAGCGTGTACTCGGACCAGGATTCAGCTAGGACAAAGCAAGGTGAAGTTGATTGGAACTCATTGATGCATCAAAGATTTCTTCGAAGAAACCGAGGGAAACATATGGTCCAGCTATTCAAGCACGTAAGGGCTCTTTCCCTGGGCATTCAACCCCTATCCCTCGGCTTTTCCATTGCGGAGATTCTACTTTTTCGGGCATTGGGGTCCCTGCGGTTGCCTGCAAGTGGTGTTATTATGGCCAATACATGGTTTCCTTGAGTCAACACTCAGAGCTTCTCGAACGCAATTGGGATCTAACTGCTTCTGTAAATTTCCTTCAATTTTCCTCATAATTCCCAATAGATGTCGGTACTGTCCCAATCTTTGGATCATATCTAGTATTTCTCGAGTCTCTTAATACGCCCTGAAAATCTTTTGATTGAACTGATTTACAGAAAGAGAGACGAAGGGAATGTGTATTGTGAACTTAACATACCAAGTTTGGTGGACTTATTAATTCTTATAACATGACTATGGATAAATTTGGCCTACGCTAGTTGTGTTTATTGTGTAATACACCTACTTCTTCTCTTCTGTGGGGTGATTACTAATGTAATGAAGACAACGACCTCCGTCGTGTGATGCCTCTAGGAAAGCATTGGTCCGACCCAAAGTGGTCCAACCCTTCCCTGGACCCTGGACTTTGTGCACCGCGGCGGTAATGGAATGATTTTTGTATTTCCTTTGGAAGAATGTGAACGAGGGTCGATGAAAAAATGCTCACTTCCATTTTACTTTTTTCAAGAAGAAAAAATATATTGGACTATTTGCTAGTTTGAATGTGCTTTAGAGTCAATGAAACATGAAGATACGCGGCAAGCATCAAACAAATGTATGTATTCATCCCAAATATTCACTTTAATGTCATGTTTTTAGTCAAAAAGGAAGGTGTGATTTTCTATTTATAAAATTTGATTAATACACCTCAACATGAAAAACATGGAGTTGCTGTCATGTTTCTTTTCAATTTTTAAAATAAAATTAATAATTAAAAAAGCATGGACTTTCCCAAATATATGTTTACCAAACAGCATTTCTGCAAACATCCTTCCACAAGGCACCTTTTTACTTACAGTTTTTACCCAAACAACTTTTTTTCCCCCCCCCATTTCACAAATACCTTCAGACCAAAGGTCCTTTGCATTTTTTTTCTTTCTAAAGGTTTCGGGGTGAAAGCCTTTCCAAACGCACCTTAATCTCTTGGATAGGAGCTTTTTGGTTTATTTTCATACGTTCGGGCCGAATTGCTTCGAGTATGGGTACTTCTTTTTTTTGAATAACTTGGAATAACTCTGGCATGTTAACACGATTATGTTCACGGTCTAAAATACATACGAGCAGTTTGAATTCGATCGGAGTAATCTCCGATCGTATGTAATTCAGAACTCTTTAGAACTGGAAAATGCACGCTTGGTGTATAAGATGATCCCTTCTGGGGCTTCACCCCTACTTGATAAGGTAGGCAGAGTGATCATTGTGTATCTGGTCCGGTCAGGTTCCCCAAGAATCGTATTTTTTTTTTTTTGATCGACCGGTAGTTCCGGTCCCAATTACCGAAACCGGGAGCCAGATCATCGTGTTTTTTTTTTTGTTCGTCAATTCACAGGCGATTCTATTGAGACGGGTAACATGGCACAAAAAAAATGCCACATAATTACTTGTTCATCGAATATCATTTTTTGAAAAAGAAAAAATTTCCTCGCATTGTATCATAGACAATTAGGACTTATGTTGGAACCTTTCGTATAACTTATCGAGCTGATGGATATTATGTTACTTTTAAAAAGAAAAATTAAGGAAAAAAAAATTGACCGATTAGTCCGGTTTCCTATGTCCTGGACCCAAGAATGCGGAGGTAACTACG
>JAGVVM010004750.1:0-23603 GCA_019149425.1 Psidium friedrichsthalianum | reverse complement strand
TTTTTTGCTTTGGTGGGAGACTATAGTTCTCACTGCTAGAACCGGGATTCCGCGATTTAGCTAGTGCGTCAGTTAGCAATACTATTACCGTCTAAATCGACGAGCTGTCTATTAGCTTGCATCGCAACCTGGTCACGAGAATCAAGAAAACATTCTCTTGTGGCAATAGTTCCCTCGTTCCTTCCTCCTCCAATTCTTTCCTGTCCCATCATGAGGTCGTAAATACAGTAATCAAATTCACGGAAACATGTGACCCATTGCTGTACAAAATTTTCCCCCTGTATCACCATACAACGTTGAAAACCATATGACAAATTCCAGTAATCAAATTCACGCGCAGACTAAACGCATGATCTGAGATTGAACATCTCAAGAGGCTGTGCACTTCACCCATCGGTCAAAATTAAGGCGGTAGGCTGTTGTCGTAGTTTCCTTGAGCTCTCTTCTGCTCCAAAGTATCTAAAAGGGCGCAAGTTTCGCAAATCAACAAATGAAAAAAATGAGGCCTTAAACCAAGGTCGCCCATCATCTTAGCTCTGCTCTGAAATATCATCCTGCACTGCTGTCTTCACCAAGGGACATCACCATGTCGGGAACTTCTTCAATATCATATAGCAGGCTGGTAGAAGATGAAAGAAAACTAAGTCTCTGAAGGATGGTATCGATCAGAAGTCAAAGGTACGAAAGGAGCATGCAAGTTACCTGAAACTAACTGCAAAAGACAAAACAACAAGAAATCAATGATCATGACCAAGCAAAACAGCTGCCGCCCAGGATCCACATGAGAGAGTACCTGATCAAAAGTTGGTTGAATAGCAGCTGATAAGTAGCAATCAATTTTATTGCACTGGTATGCTAGTCAAAAGTATGCAATAAAATACCTACTTCTCATCCTAATACTAAGGTAAAGAAGATAGAATCAAACCCCTGTAATGTCTCAAAATATGTCAACTACTCAATTACAGCTAACAAGCAACTTCGCTTCGGCCAACTTTTCAAAAAACAGCAACTTTTCTATAGACAATCAGTGACGACCTGGCCCACAACATGTGGCCATGCCCTCATGGTCTGCACACAAAAGAAACTGATGAATGACGGCCTCTGGGGGACAGGTATTGAGATGTAAGTACATCAGAGGGGCAGGCATCATTGTGAATGTTGCAGAATCCAACCAATATGCATATAAATCACATGTGATTTACGGATGCCTGAGCTAAAACATCATTTGGCATGAGACAATCCCTACCGGGCGAGCCGTTCAAAAAGATTTGATTGGAGCATTTCATAGCACGGTCAATATACGATCTTTGGTCCTTCTAGCAACGTTTCATGCCAATCATAGAGCTTTCTTGATTGACAGCAAAAAGAAATTCAAATTGGACCACTGAAGAAGAAGATCAAACACCGCAATTGCCCACGGAAGTACATTACTTACCATTTTATGCATATCGTGTGGATCAATCGTAGGAAGTATAGTAATGTTTTTTGATTGCTTGAACCATATCGACAGGATCAGGTTATGCAAGTACAACCATGTCGTCTGGTAGAACCTAAAAGAGCATGAAAAACTATAGCTAGTTTCAGAATATATTTCAAGCAATTAATTGCTATAATAAAAGAGGAACATGCCTCTGGCACTCCCCCACACGTTGTACTGACAGTCAATAGTCCACAACTGGCAGCCTCCAAGATGGCTATGCAAATGCTTCAGTTAGGGAACTGTGGAGAAAATATATCGGAAATCAGACTGAAAAAAGCTAATATAATTCTAGAGAGGACCAGCAAAACAAAATTACAACGACCCAAAAAAAAAAATGTCAAATGTTTGAGGAACTCTCAAACATGATTTTGCATTGTAAACACAGAGTAGGTCTTACAATGTATGTATAACAAGGCAACAGTCATATATCTCTCTTTAGTTCATATAACTAATCAATCATTTGTTTTGTTAATGGAAGATGAAAGTGGAAAGGTAACTACGAAGAATAGGTGAACCCCAGCAATTTATTTCCCATAACTAAACCGTAGTGCAAAGAGCACAGTGACAAGAAAAAAGGGGGACAAAGACAAAAGAACAAGGTCTTCTCTCCTCCATGATTGAACTCTTCCAATCTTACAAACAATTCAGATTATCCACTAGTACTACTAATAAAACTATAGAGTATAGAGGTCTTTATTTGTCGTATATTTTGAGTCGAGACTTGGTAGCTTACAAAATAATCCTCACTACTGTAAACACATGCACATAACAATAAGATATTAACAATTTGGTATTTGGGAAGGAGGGCCGAAGTTGGAGCCTATATTAAGCATTGAGCTTAACACACTGGCCTATAACCAGAGGGAGTTCTACGAAATTGAAAAAAGGAAGTGTTCATAGCTTCCTAGGAACCACATACCTGTTCAAGAAAATGTGGCCAAGAAATCAGTACAGAGCGAACACCGAGGGAAGAGGTACGGCACCCAACATTTCCACTCTATCTTGAAGGAAATGCTTCTCTCTCATTTCCTCCAGTCTAACTCGTTGCGGTCCATCGCCCCCACAACACAAAACGTACCTTGAAATGTTAAAGCATGACAAAATTGAGAGCATGAAGGCCAACAAACACAACAGTAAATGACATTCATAAATCACATATCTAGCATAAAAATTCAGCTGATAAATATCCTAAAGATACTTGCATGAAGGCACATATCTATGGGAAAAGACTTTGAAGGAACCATAATATGTTAAACCTACGTAAGAAAACGCCTGCAATGTGAAAAAACATGTGGAAAGAACAAAAAATAAATCCATTATTCTAGCATATTAACGGACAGGATTCCCATTTCTTAGCTACAATAAAGTGCTAGTAAGTATCCTACAGAGTCAGTTTCTTAAGATTCCACGATATACTAAATCTTCATCCAACTGCCTCCAAAGGTGGGAAACAAGTTTGGCAGAGAGTGAACCTCACACTTGGAAAGGCATTTGTTTTTCGTAGATAAGCTAAAAATCCTCAGAAGTCCACAAGAAGGAAATAGAGCAAGATTTGAGTCACCTCACACACACTCATCTAGATTGACAGATCACAATAAAGTATGGGACATGGTCAACTTAGGCGTTGCAGAAATCTTAATGTATGCATATTTTATCATCTTATTCAACTTTGAAAATGGTACAGGCTTGTGCCATCAAATGCTTTGCTTATAATGCGAAACGGAAAATCTTCTGAATGCTGTTGTTTCTGCCTCTGTTCATAAACAACTCATTGGGTAGTATAGGAGTAAAAGATCGCTACGGCACAAACAGATGCAAGGAAATGCATACACACTGAGATGTCTGAAACAAGAGGTGGGCTAGAGTGGAAAAGAGCGAGAACACATCAGAGAATAATGCACAATACCATGATTCAATGCATTTTTCACTCAAGACAGAAATGGGAATAGTTTCATAATCCCATACCTCTTCCACAAAGAAACGCACTGAACTAATCTAATGCACAGGCATTTTTCAACTCAAGATAAGCAGAGAAGAAACTGGTGCTAGAATGGAAATTCAGAAAAGGTAATTATGAAATTTAGAGACTGAAACATAACTTTGATCCTGCCCCAGAATTTCCACACCAAAACCCCATGGCTATCATTTAGATGGAAACAATGTTCCTTGAGATTTGATCCACAAAGGAGGCATCCACAACAGCAACTTTATTTCAGCAAAATGAGGGCAAAAGAACTTAGCATGATAATGCATAAGTAACAATAGTGCATGAAGAACATACACCAGGATACAATCTGCATACTTCTGGAATGACTTCAACCAGTAAATCCGCACCTTTCCGGTAAACCATCTACTTATCACAACGATGACAATTTCATCATTACTTCTGGGATTCTCTGGAGCAGGTGTGAACATGGCCGTGTCCACTGCATTAGGTATAACAAAGACCTTCTCCGGTGGAAGCCCTGACCGAAGAACTGTATTTTCCTTACTAGTATGAGATACAACAATGGCCTGACTCACGTCTGCTAGAGTAAATTGCAATACCTTGTTCATGTGAATGCTGCCAACATCAGCAAATCCGTAAGTGAATGGTCTGTAAATACCACTTTATAACCCATAGTGCGTGCGTGCATCAGGGCTTCATGACAAAGAGTCGAGAAAGCTTGATGTCCATGCACCAGTGTAATTTTGTCCGAATGAGGATGGTTCTTATGATAGGCAATGTCCCATAAAATGTTGGCAGAGTGTTCTGCATGAGAAATGGTCTCCAAGGAATGTAATAAACCTTCAGACCCATGAGTCACGTATCTCACGCCAGAACGATTTCCATATGCATGCGTCATCACCACCACCTGAATCAAAGATGAACATCCTGCCTAAACAACGACAGCTATTATTCAACAGAAGCAATGCCAGCCAATAAAACTCATGCCTATCCAAGTTTATTAAGAAACACAGGAATGCAAATGTATATAATTGCAACATAAACATCGAAACTGCCCGTCATACCCAACAGGTCACATGGCACTGCTAGCTTGCCCTGTGGCTTATGACAATTCTTGAGTCATTGAAACTTAAAGGATATGCATCACGAATAAACACAGCTAGTGAGTGACAGAGCCATTCGCTTACCTTGTGTCCCAGCTTTAACAAGCATTGAGAAAGATAATATATATGACTCTCCACACCACCAAAGTTAGGATAGAAGAAATCAGAGACCATCAAGACCTATGCCTTTCCTGATCGCCCATGAGGCCGTTCGCATCGCCTGCAACAGAGCCATTTTCTACTCAAGCAAGCACGATATCACCGCACCAGAAAGCTAGTGGGGAGAGGCACGCGATGGGGTGGTCACGAAGCAAAACGAGAGTACTCATAAACCCAGAACGCGCAACACGAATCAGAGATCGGCGACAATCCGAACAAAGAAATTAGCCCCAATCTCAGTGACGAACAATGACGGAGCATAATCGAGAGACAGCACGAAAGCAAGAGCATGAGGATGGACGGTGGACCTGGCTGCGATGGAGACGGCGAGCGGCGCCGTGCTGCGCGAGAGAGTTGCTCGCGGGTTGAGGATCGACGGCGGAGGTTCTTTTCCTTCTTCGCGAAAGCAGGGGCGTTTTTGTCCAAAAAAAAAATAAACGACATGGGTTTAAAAGTTTGACCAAAAAAAAAGAGAAAAAGAAAAAGACATGGGTTTAAAAGGATTAGTCTCATGACAAAAGAGACTTTATTTATGTATCCAGGGCTCAACTTTTAATTTGTTCATTGTAATCTCTAATCTTTAGGCCAGTGAACAATATGACCCCTGAACTTACTTTTCGATAAATTGTCAATTTACTTTTTGAGCTATATAAAAAATGTTTCATGTTGTCCATAATCTTATAAGATAATATTGAACATTTTCATAAAATTTTAGGAATACGTTGAACATATATCAAAAGTTCAATTACATTGAATCAATTCGAAGTTCAAGGGCCACATTGCGTATTGAGTTAAAGTTCATGGATCATATCGAACAAATTAAAAGTTTCGAGACTAAATTGCATATAAGCTAAAGTTTAAGGATCATTTGTATTTTTATTCCGTTTAATACTCATAGCGGAAAGTTTCTGAATATCTTTGCTCTCATTATCTGCGTTGGGAAGGAAAAAAAAAAAAGCACATGGCGTGTTCATAAGGTTGTCAGTGAAAAGGGTTTTGAATTAGCAAATGATAAAACAAACTAAAAAGATTAGATCCATTTAGGAATACATGATACATGACTTCGATATATTCTGTGTCCAACCTTCAGTTTTTGTCATCCAGTTTTTTTTTTTCCTATCCATTAATTACCTACAAGGAACAAAATAATCTCTATAATTCGGCCAACTTTCTTCCAACCTTTTCAATCTAGTCCTTAAAGAAAACTTTTGGATCAAGCGCATTATAACTGTTCAAATGGAGGATGCCAATCTAAATCTCTTGAATGAAGAGATCCTATAATCCGATGTAAGTATTGGATCGGATACAAACCATAACTTACCTTAGTGACTTCCAATGTTCAGGAAATAAAACATCTATTCATTAAGAGATTAATCTGACATGGCTATGATAACAAATTTTACAGGATCATTATCGAAATCGATATCTAAAGCATACTAAACCTCACCATTAATCAACATGGTTACAAACTTCATTTAACACATGCCAGACATTTGTACTGGACCTTACGATAGCTATATTAAGGACTTTTCTAACATGCTTGTTTTTGAATACTATAAAAATACCATGATGTGAGCCCTAAGGTCTTAAAAGAGTGGACCCATAATGATTATTAATTCACCGCTATTTTTTTTTTTTGTGTGGCCCAAAATAGATTATTAGTCTTCCATTCTGCTCAAAACTATTATATAATCAATTTTTCATATACTTAAGATGTCATTCACAACATAAACGCTGGTACCTCATGGGATTACAGAAGTTTCTAAGAATAGAGAGGAAGGATTTTATAGAGAGGGGGAGAGAGAGAGAAGGGTTTTGCAGGAGGCCATCTCTTCTCTTTGAGGATGCTTCTGATTTTATAGGCAGAGAATGCCTTGCATCCCCTTCTTAGGGCTTTAAGTGCCGTTGCTGTTCTTCGTGTATGCTCTAGGGGGATCTCTTCAGCAAATTTGCTTGGCCTCCTCGCTTGTTATGTCATCTTCCATGTGCAGATAATCCTTCGAGCCCGGTTTAGCTTCTCGGGCGGAGCTGGCTGGTGCCGAGTATTCTACGTAATAATCATTGAGATCTCTTAACTGTTAACCGGCATCTTGCTAGCTCAAGGAGCGCCGTGGGTCCTCACCATTGAGCTCCTTCTGCAGATATCTCAATGATTTTCTTCTCTGATTCTGGCTTAGAGATGCCGATTGTGTAAAGGTCATCCAAATAAACTTTGGGGAAACATCATTTAAAGAGTTCAACGGCGCCAATCCGGAGTTAATTGTGCGGAGTTACTTGATAGAGGATGCACCAGAGAAAAAGGAAAAGTTGGTGGCGGCTTCCATCAAGTGTGTGACAACCACTCTTTAGGTGCCTGTAGTTTCAAGCCATAAATGCAATTGTACGACTCAACATGGTCCATGTTCAATTCTCTCTTTTCCACATCAACCCGCGACCGCCAAAAGCCCTGTCAAATCCCTTTAAAACTCTGAACGAGTCCGAATCTTTTTTCCATACTTCGTCGTAGCTCGCGGAAAAAAAAAAAAATCGATCCTTGCCAGTCTCTCGATCTTAGAATGAAACGGTTTAGAGTTTTGCCGGTCTTGAGGCGAGAGAACACCGATGCCTCGACGCCATTGTTGAATACTGCGATACGTTAAGTGATCAGAACCGTCCCGCGAGAGAGATACGACGTCGCATGCCATGCAAAAGCCAATGCAAATTGATATGGTCCTTGGGACTTTGCCATGCAATGTCTCCCTTCGGATACCTGGACCTGGACCACCATTATTCACCCCTCGGGGGGACCATCAGATTTTCTTTCTGAAATCTAAATTTCAACTGCAAAATTAGTGTACGAAGCAAGATGAACTAAAGAAAGAAACGACAGAGAGAGAGAGAGAGACTAGTCTTACATCAGTTAATAATCATCACCCAACTAAGATTGTACCTTGTCCGAAGCATCTAGTTGTGAATGTGAACCAGCTTGGTTCCCATGCCAGAGGAAGAAATATGGCCACGCCGACTAGAGAGAGAGAGGGGGGGGGAGTCTATGTTCATATATACACACACGCATATATTTAAATTTTATAACCCGGAGCCACAGTGAGATACCACCTTAGAAATTATAATCTCATGGCAGGACCTATGGGCCAAGGAACAGTATCCGAGGAACCAAGCAGGGCATAGCTAGCTACATAGGAGCCGAGTCGGCGTCAGCGGCTTCGTGCCGCACTGGAGTAATCCAATAGGTGGTTCTGCATGTTCACCACTTCTCCATTCATTTTCAATACTGATCATGAAACACCATGAGCAGTGGGATGTTGAGGTCTGAAATTCAAAGTGAAAGATATGAGAGAGTAGCCTTGGCCATTAAAGAATCCATCATGGAAAAGAAATAGGTTTTCTCCTGCAAGATAAACACTTTGACCAACATAAATGGGATAGTTTTATCTCGCAGTCAAGATACTCTTGGGATGGCACGTTGTGATCCCAACCTACTTGTAAATACGGGAGAAGATACTCTTTCGTATACGCCGCTTCCCTTGGTACCTCGACAAATCTCAACTCACAAAATTACTCTGTGAGATTTTTGGAGACATCGAGAGGGTGACCCCGTAAGGGCTATAGGATCCATGACCGAATAGGTGCATATAAAAACTAGAAAGAGGTTCGGATTCTCACTCTTTACAAGGAGGTACACAAATCCAGTAGGAACAGCCCAGGTGTCAATCAGTTTCGATTTTGGATGAATTGCGACTATTATGTGCTATGACAACTGAGAGGGTCATCTGATGTTTCTCAAAAGCAAGAGATCACTGTAGATTTAAGGAATGTATCAAAAAAATAAAAAAAAAAAAAAACTCTTCATCCTTGTGCATACGGATCAACAAGGACGTGTCTAATACGAGGGCCGTCATCTCTCGGGAGAATGCAATTTCCACAAGTAAGATCGACATGGTATGCATTTCTCGTTCCTAAGACATTTTCGTTTGATGGTCCAACGTACTCTACAGGAATTAGCGTGTAAAATGCATACGAGATTCAACAACGTATGTCGATGACCGAAATATTTGAGAGAGCTTCAACGTATGCATGATTTTACTTCTGCATACAAACTCGTAGGAATGTAGAACCACAGATGACCTCGTTGGATTCCATTCTTTACTTACTATCAGAAATAACATCACAGAAAATGACCCTTCTCAGGCAACCTCCTAAGATGAGTAAATTACACCTTTATTCCAATCAAGAAAGTTCTACCTCATACTCGAGACATAGTCCAAGTATGACATAGTGTTCAAGGCTCGCTTGTCAAGAAATACTGTTACGTACACATTATGGACTCATTACTTCGTAGGTTTGAATAAACTTTTAGGAAAACCTGTCTGTCTAACATAGCTACAGACCACATCGAATCCCGACACCCTTCCTCGCCTACTCTTTTTGCTTGTTTTTCCGGTAGAAATTGAAGGATACTATACAGATCGTGAGATCATGCCCACCATTATATTGATAGCTAAGTGGTACACTCGTTCATTAAATTAGTAGATCACGCCCTGCCGGCTGCAGTCCAACCAATTGGAAGAGAAACTATCTCAAATAACTTAAGGCTTTGTTTTGAAAGACGGGTATGCGGAAGATTAGACGCTTTGGGAGAAAAATGTCCGAAACTCTGAAGTTTCTCCTTCACCTATAGGGCCCCCTGTCAACCGGAGTCAAAATTGAATTGCCTTGATTTCATTAAATCCTGGTCATTTTCAGACGACAAGACCACTTACAAACATTATTTGTAGACACCCATGGAGAGACACATTGTATTACTCGCACGCTTCTAGCCGGATGACGAGAGTCTGAACCTTGCGGACTCGCAAGACGTCGGGTGAAAGGATATTACGAACTCTAGGTCCCGTAAAAGAAGAAAAATTGTCATGGTCAAGCGGGCTTCTTTAAAAGCTCAAATCTTGACAGTGTCATGCGGATTATAGTCTGCATCTTAAAATGGGAGTTGGATAACGATGGAGCCACACAGACATCCATGATCTGTTCAACTGAACCAAGCCGCCATTGTCACAATAGGATGACTCTCTGAACAAAGTAAAGACATTGGGAAAGAAACTTTAATTGCTTTGAGTACTATAATTGGGAGAAGCAAAAAATGGTGGAACTGAGGTCTGAACCGAGCGTGTCAATGAGGGTCCGTGTGTATTGAGATGGCCAATTTGTGGGTTGGTTGGTCCACTTAAGAGAGTGATGAATGATGAATTCTTCTCTGGACAAGCAACCAACGTTGCTGTCAACGACCACAGGACATTCTTTCCCCACTTGATTTGCATTGTACATGTTACATAAATAGAAGGGAAATGTTTACTCCACAATACTTTTAGGAACAGTATGATCTCACCCACCAATTCACACAGTATCACTGCACATTTCACATAGAGTATTCATTAATTGGGAAATCGTGTGTGATAAAAAATAACTGACAGTACTGAAAAATTGTTAGGCTGACAGCTGCTTCCTATATAGAGGTATCGGCTTCCATATATATATATACCCCTACAACTACGTCAAGGTTTAAAACCTTTGGCCCAAGTGAAAAACTACACCAAGGATTCTTTCCCTTTTGATCAGCTTGGCCGTGCGATTCCTCCACTTCAACACGAGTTCGTCCAATCGACCTATATGCACATTTTGCTAGTTTCGTCCAAGTGATGACTTCCATTTGGAAAGCGGGTGTTTGACCCGACCAACCCCGCTCGATAGGGGCGAAAATTTTGTCCAGACTATCAATATAAAGCGCAGCTAATGGATTCGCATGAGTTGGAAGTGGTACTTACCGTACATGAAGGTGTGATGAAGAGAGATCACAAAGCACACTTCCATTGGACTTGGCTATTTTCAGCTCATTCAAGAAGCCCCCAATCAAACAGCTGTATTCATATCACCTCTCTTCCCAGCTTTTGGATCAGCCTCTTCAACAATGGTATTGCCTAGAAATCAGTAAAATTTTTATCAGAAACCAACAGCATTAAAGGATGGATAGAATAATCCTCGAAAGTACTGCATTTTCTCTATTAGTCTGGAAAAATCACCTGAATCACAATGCTGCACACATCGCAATGCATTTTCTACCTTTAGTTGCAGAAAAAACTGTGCTTCCTGCATTCATTTCAAGAAACTACTAGTCAAAGACACTTTCAAGATCTAATAAGGACGATAACAATGAAAAAAGTCATGGGAAACTGCTGAAGAAGTTAGAATTTTCCCACTGAAAGCTCTTCTTTCCTCAGAAGAGCAAAAATAAATCTCGCAAAAAGTCAGAGAGTAGCCCTTAAGTTGCTCCCAAAAAAAAAAAAGAGCCTATAGAATCTTAGGGTTTCCTCCTCCAAGTACAAAGACCAAACAGTAGAAAAAAATTAGCACAGTACGATTAGATCCATACCCAGATTCTCTATGAGTATTAATGACAGTACAGATGCATAAGGGAAGCGCTAGTATCTCCTCGTTAAGGCCTAAAATGGGAAATGGGGAGGCGTGTGAGCGAGCCGGTGCTTCGTGTTGTACTGGCAAGAGTCGTTCCATTGGCCGATGCAGCTCATCAAGATTCTCACACTTCCAAAGGACTTTATTTTGCACTTGCCCACGATTTTTATCATGAATTCAAGAAAAATCTTCTGTGATCTTACCCCGAGATGGGATAGAGCAAAACTATATGTGAATCTTGATGATGCTAGCCCGTGAACAATCGACTGTCATCCAGCAAAGCCCCCCCCCCCCCCCCCCCCACCCCCCCCCGGGCAGAGGATGCTCCATCAAAATGTACAGAAACCTGTATTTGGGAGGACGGGAAGATAAGAGAAAAAAGATGAACCCCATCTCTCCTTAGTCCTGCCTGCTAAAAGAAAAATCGAAACTTCGGCTTTCTTTTGGAAAATTTGAGGAAGAGAATCTGAGCGAGAAAGAAGAGTCAGGTTCGAATACGTTTCGAATACGCAACATCAACAGGCTGCATCAGGATTGGGGCAGTTCCCCAGAGTTCATATATCCTGAGGTCAAAAGAAGAAAAGACAAATTCAAAATGTTGGCTTTGCTTAGTCCCTGGCCAAAAAGAGAGAAAAAAAATTAAGGGTTGTTCAAAGTGATAATCAAAAGTGGTGCTGGCAGCTGATCTAGTAATGGGGGAAAAGGGAAAAGAAAGAACAGAAGCGAATCAAGAAGAGAACAACGGCGAGCTCAAGAAAAAAAAGCTTGGAACTTCTTGAGAATCAACTTCAGAGACTGAAAGGGAAGAAGGAGAAGAAGATGAAGAAGCTGACACAGGGTTGAGATCTGGAGAGAGAAAGAGAGAGAGATCAAAGGGACCTAGGACTACAGTAGATATGACTTCTTCCAGGGCGATGGTGGGATATATATATATATATATATATATATATATGGACAGTGACTCGGTTTTTCATTGGATGAACACCAAGCTGATGCACCAACTCTTCTTGGGTTCTCTTTTTTGGAGCCTAATGGCGAACTGCAGCTCCTCCTAATTATCTTGCAGCTGTGCTTCTCGTGATTGACAGGAGCTTCGCTGTATGCTTTGGCACAAATTGGGACCGCAAATTAAGAGGAGAAAAGAAAAATGACTGACATTTACTGGTAAGCCCTAGTTTTATTCCTGTGTCAATCCGCCTAATCTAATAAGCCTCTTTCAGCTTTAATTACTCCGAATTAGCTCGGTAGTCATGCTTTTTATCTGAGGGCGCGTCCCCGATTTAGAATCTCACCGAAAACAAATAATAACCAGGGAGAATACGGGTCGTATCTTAAGCAGAGTCTTACTGGATGCACGTGAACGAAGGGAGTTCTTTGCAGCATAGGCATTAGCGAGATTCACAGTCTGGTTATCCAACAAACGAAACAATCTTTGAGTGTCTTTATCTTGTTCAATGGTGCTGCACTGGGGAGATTTTTGGTGCTATCAGAGGATATACCCATTTGATGCAAGATGAAAACTTTTATTGCACTTAAATCGCATCGATTGATAGATTGGACAGAAATGTTTGCGCACCGAAAATATTCATGAAAATGATTGCATACAAGGTATACTCATCATAGTAAAAATGCATGAGTTTTGTGATCTTTATCGAGTTATATCTTTTCCCTCTTCTTTTTTCCCCCAAGCTGGTAGCAAGTGTTGACACTTGACATCACCGGTGGACCATAAAATTTAGCATCGATGGATATAAAATGATCATACTTTCCTCCATCCCAATTGCAGGAAGAGGAAGAGTTTTCTCGGACCATATTTTGATTGGTGGATTACAAGTTACACACATCACAAACACCAAACTTAATTAGGTATAAACGTGGGTAACGTCCACAACTTATAACTCATCACTCATAAATATGATTGGAGGAAGCCCCCTTAAATGAACAAATCGATTGCTCTACCTTTCGGGTTGTCGGTACTTGTCATTCTTTGAAATTCACATTCACGACATTCCGAATAGTTTAACTTTTTTTTTTAGAAAGTCTAATTAAAAAAAAGGTTAAGCTGTTACGCAGATAAGACCCCATTGTCGAGTAATGTGCGAAAACATGTTGACAATCGTAGAGTAAGAGCCATCGTGATTTTGAAAGCGGGCGTAGAGGTTTGGTTGGATTCATGTTGCTTGGGACTGAGCAACGATCATTGAGATTTAATTAAATTTGAGTCCTGAATTTAAAAAAAAAAAAAAGAGGGGGGGTGAATTTCAAATCGAACTTTCCAATTAACTCCTCGTCTTCCGTTTTGCGAAAGATCAGTTTGATGTTTGATGAGTCATGCCTCGTATACTTATAACTAAATGACTATGCTGCTCTGGTTCCCTTGGTTGATGAGATGGACCGTACTCTGGTCGTCTCGGCTTCTTTTCCAATTGCACTTTTCCTTAAAAACAAAAACACACATAGGTTAAAATAATAATAATAAAACACTGTGTAGCCACGTCAGATTGTACGGACTGAGCCCCTCCTCAGGTGATTGCTTGATGGGGAGGAATATATCACCCAATTTCCTTTTAATCCATTTTCTGCTTGGACATAGAAAATGTTACTCTTGCACCTAAGGAGAAAAAGGTTAATGTCGCAGTCAATGTCATCTGGACAATAACGTAGCAAATGGGGACCAAAAAAAAAAAAAGGACAGATGAAAGCATCATCGATGTGATTTACAAATCCATTGAATTCGAGCCATGTCCCCGGATACAGCCGTAAACATGCGGACTTTTCGGGAAACTCATCACAGAAACTAAATATGATATGTCCACTAAAAATTCTAAAACTTATCACCAAAATATAATGGAGTACTAAAACTTTCAAAAAGTGCAATCAAGCTCTAAAACTTGTAAAATTAGTACAATTAAGTCAGTCAGTTAACTCCGTCCAATCAGACAAACGAAAAATGCTAACGAGACATTTTTTATTACTCTCTCTCCCATGCGGCACTGACGTGGCTAAATCCAGAAAGATAAGTCCAAAATGATGTCGTTTTGATCCAAAATTGATTTTTTACATATACATTAGTTAAATTAAATTAAAAATAACCAACTTTTTTTAAAGGCAAAAGCAGCGAGGCCCTCGTCACAGCCATCCCCTACCATCACTGGAGGGTCAGCCGAGCTCGGAGAAGGAAGAGATAAGAGGGCTTTATGGAAAATGTGGTCAGAAATCCATAATAGAGTCCAATCATAACGACTGGGTTTATTATCTTTATGCATAAGGATATTGGATTACCTAGTAGAAAAGATTTCAAAATTATCGCAAACCCCAGCTACCACCCGACCCTCATCCATACCGAGCGCGACCTTCACCCAGATCTAGGTGAGGGCCCATAGGAGCCCTTGCTGGTTTGCTTCTTTGTCTTTAAATTTAATTAATATTTACATTAAAAATAAATTTTGGACGAAAACGATTTCGTTTTGGACTTATTTTTCTAGGTTCAGCCATGTTAGTGTCAAGCAGGAGAGAGATAGTAATAAAAAAATTGTAACTTTAGCATTTTTCGTTAGCTAAATTAAATAAAATTAATAGAAGAACTCGATTGCACAAATTTAACAAATTTTAGGATTTGATTGCACTTTATAAAATTTTTAGGACTCAATTGCACTTTAGTTACAACTTTTAAGATTTCTAGTGAACATATCCAAAAATATAAACTAGTCAAGGAAAAAAATTTATCGATGAAAAAATACCTCCAAAAGTAGGAAAAATGATTTTCTCTTTTTGGAAAAATAAAATCATTTTCCTTCCTCTTTCATTCCTACACTCATTCACGTTCCTTTTTTAATTTTTTTTCATTTCTTTTGTATCTTTTTATTGCTATTTTTGAAATTTTTAGCAATCTTTTATTATTAAATATGTTCTTGTCTTCTTCTTTTTTCCTTCCTCTACCAGTGACTGGCGGAGGAAGAAGAAAAGAAAAAACATAATTAAAAATTTCAAGATTTAAAAAAAAATATTATTCACGTTAACATTTATCGTTCCACGTAAGATGGTCAGATCCACGTCATTAATTTTCGATCAAATGACAATGCAGAAAATTAAAAGAGATTTTACTTATCAAATGACAAAATATTTTTTAATTTATTTTCAAGTCCGATTCAAATATCGAAAGATATTGTCATTTTTCTAAAAAATGACTTTTTGAGGAAAAAAAAATTGAAAAGCATCACACTTTTCGCTAAACAAACGGAGCCTAAGCTAATGATCGACCACCATGCCGCATGCTACCTTCTCTTGGATTGTGGACTCACGATCGTATTTCTTTCATGCATACGACGAATAGATGCTTTATACCATACGTTAATTATGGAGATGGCGATTGTTGCGGAGGAGAAGAGGCACCGTCGCTGGCTGACCGTTGTCCTTGCTGGCCCCGCAAACCCCACCCCAACATCACGTGCGATGCGGCCCGGTCCGTACGCTTTCCAGGCGTCTTTTCAGCAATCTGCACCGTGGACTCCACGTGACACTTCATCCCCTCCCACGCTGGGGCACACACTAATTTCCATTTCGATTGAGAGTTAACGTACTCGATGTTGACTAATTTCAAATATACATTTTTTTTCTCTCGTATGGCGACCATTATGTTTGGAAAAATTTCAAAAAAAGGCTTGAAGTGAATTTATTTTCTCAAATAAAAGCCTTAAGTTGATCTTATTTTAAATAAAAGTTTGAAATTTCATCATTGTCTTAAACACGGGCCTAAAGTGGATATTGTTTCAAATAATTGCTTGAAATGACCTTATCAATCTAAAAAAAACACTTGACTCATCAGTTAATATGGGCATTCTGGCCATTTGATTTTTTTATTTATTTTTCCCTTTTCTATTTTTTCAAAAAATTTAAAAAATTGAAATTAAAAAAAAAACACGCACACAAGCATACACATAGGGCCAGCCCTCGCCACTGTCGGTGGGGTCACCGGTCGTCACAGAGGCACCGGCAACCTCTACGGCGGTGGTTGCCACCCCATCGACGTTGGGGCGGTGGCCATAGGAGGGAGGGGCTGTTTTTAAAATTTTTAATTTAATTTAACTGATAAAATTAAGTTAAAATTAAAATTTTCACAAAAAAATACCCTTGATCAATCAAAAAACTTGGTTGGCCGATAAGGTCATGTCCTTATTTAAAACAACCATAGCTATTTCATGCATTTATTTAAACCAAAATCTGCTCGGACCCTTATTCGAAAAAATAAGAGTATTTGCAGCCTTTTTTGAAAATTTCCATTTATGTTATCAATTGTTCAACACTTTAATTTTTATTTTATCTTTTCAAAGCCACACGTGATGTCGTGTTAACATTTATCGGCGAGTTAATGGTCGAGTAAGTATTTTCATCCATCGTCATTACGTTCAATTTGGTCCTCACGAAAACACAAATTTACGGATCATAAATAAGTGATTGTGAAAGACCACCTTATGTGGACCGATAAAACACACACTTGCATAAATCAGGAGAATGCAGGTAAAACAAATCGCGACAAATTCAACAAGAGAGAACGCATGAAATATTTTTGTCATGAACATGCGCTCCCTAACCAAAAATTGGGCTGTGACGAAAGTTGGGTTTGGTTGGGGAAAGCCTTTTGTGAAATTGCAAGGGAGTTTAGGTTAAAGGGGATTGCAAATAGCGTTTGATAAAGTGTAATTTGAAAGTGTATTTGGATTAAATGCTGTTTGGAATTGAGTACACCTGAAAAAAAAAAAAAAAAAACTTTGGCTAATTAAAGAGAAAGAACTCAAATCTCTAGCGAATGACTCACGCTGACGGAGAGTTGGATTTGGCACCAGTGGTCCTTGCACGAGGTTGCACAACCTTAGGCGGGGACCGCCTAGGTTCGCCGAGTTCGTACGCCTTCGCAACGCTTGGGGTCACGCATTCCCAAGCAACCTCGCTGGGGCCAGATCTGGTGTCGTCTCGTGAGGTGGTCGGTGGTGAGGGGCATTTTCGAAATTCTAAAAGTAGAGCAATGACGATATTGAAAAGAAAAAAAAATACACATATTAACGTTCCAAAAAATGCTTGAATTCAAAGCTCCTACGAACCTACCTTGGATTAAGAGACTTCAAAGTAATTTGTAAATGCAATACATTTCTCCAAAATTCTCAAAAAAAAAAAAAAAGAATTTGCCAAACTCTTTGACTTTTGGCCAAGGGCTTTTGGCAAGGTTGCTCTCAAACACAGCCTAAAAGTCCATTTCGGAGGCCACCGTGCTCCATGGCACGGTGTCGCCGAAGCGGCCACATCGAAATTCAACACTTGATCGACACAGAGAGGACACTAAAAATCGATGCTCGGCCCGATTGAACAATCAATCACGGAATGGGTCGGTTGTGGTGGGGGTTGCGAACTAAGGAACGCTAGTGAGATGCGAGAACACATAACCAACGCCACCCGTTTGTCAAAATTCGTATGCTCCATCGATACGGAGAGGGCACTGGAAATCAATGCTCGCTGACCCGGACGACCGATTACGAGACGGGTCGTCGGCACATGTGGATGCGAACTAAAGGAACGGATCCAAAAACACGTGACGAACCGATCGATCGAACCTGATATTAATCTGATTATCGGCACGAATAATTTTTTTTTCGTGGATTGATGGAAATGATGCGCGCACACCGATGAGACACGAATTCCCAAAAAGCGTGGTGGGTCGACTGTCCACGCGAATCAATCAAATTTCGAAAGCAGCTCTCCAAGTCCTAAGTTGGTCCAGATTTTTTCATGAAAAGACTTGATTTTTTTCCTTTTTTTTTTTTTTGTTGCTGCTATTTTTACGTGGTGGATCGACGGTCTACGTGGCTTTATCTTGTTCTTGTTCTTATTGTCCTGTCGAAGTAGTGAGGTAAGCACCGAGGTGCTTTCGATGACGTCAATGGGGGAGGAGGCGGGACCAAAAAAAATGAAATGTACTTCAAGCAAATACCCTAATTAAATGGAGAGGGTACGGGGCAGATATGAAGCCTTTGTTGTCATTTCGAACGGCATGGCACGAAGATGAATTAAGAAGATATCGAATGGGGAAAAACAATAAATTAAATCTCGACATTAGTCTCGTCTCGTGTCCCGTCTAATCTAGACGTTTTTGAGGTATTTTTGAGGTATTAGATGAAAACGACAATATATATATATATATATATATATATATATATTATAACTAAATCTTGACATTAGTCCCATCTCAAGTCGAGTATACAATCTAGACGTTTGGACATTGTAGATGAAAAAGACTTTCGTGAGGGAGGGAGAGAGGCCTTTCTCTCTCTATCCCCTCCATCTTCTGTTCCCCGTTTGTTTCTTTGATTTCTCTATCTTTTAGATTTTTTTTTTTATGTTTATTTTTGTGGACGACGTGATCGACATTTTCCGCCAAAGTAATTTCTGAATATCGAATCATAAGTGTCTTGGAATATTTTGCTCAATCCAAATCTGCTCGCTCGCTCCTGCTCCGAGTGCCTGCTCCAGATAGTCAAGCGCTTCACGAGTCTCGAGGTTCGTTTGTTGCTGTTTTTAGCGATCGGCTTATCTGAAATTAATTTCGTGATTAATTGCTATCTATTCCGTAACCCTTCTCTCACGATATAGAGCTTTGTTTAAATTTGGGTGCTTTTCTATCCCAAAGTAAAGATAGATATGGGATTTACAAGACTTTTTATGTATTCCTTCAACCTTTGAGCGTTGTTATGATCTCTATATAATAATGGTGATGGAGACGCCAAACTTAGACGCGCACTGTCTTTTAGCAAAATCGTAGTTACTGGAGAGAAATTTCTTGGCGTGTTCTCATCATTGATAATGAGCACACAAGTCCGGAGGTTCGTTTGCTGTTGTTTTCAGCAGTTGGCTTATTTGAAAGTGATTTTGTAACCTTTCTCTCTCCGATCTAGAATTAGGTTTAAATTTGGGTGCTCTTCTATCCTATTCTAGAAATAGATTTAGATTCACAAGACTTTTTCTATATTCCTTTAACCTTTGGATGTTGTTATGGTCTCTATACGGTAATTGTGCTAGGGACACCAAAGTTAGCACGTGCACCCCCTTTTGGCAAAATCGTATTTGCTGGAAAGGAATTTCTCGGCGTATGCTCATCACCAACGATGATTCGAGATTCGGTGATTGGCCGTTGTACGAACTTTGATACTACGATAGATCCATCTTCGGAGAATGAGCCCGTCTTTGCAAGCAATACCAAATTGATTCACTTTTCAGATTTTCTTATTTTACTTGCTTTGTTGAATTCATATATTTGTCTTAAAGTTATGTATTCCTTTTGATTTTTGTTTTGACCAAAAAAAAAAGTAGATGAAAAAGATCAAATCAATTATATAAGGAAAATGAATTTCAAATCCTACAATTGATTATGATTTTCGATTATTAGTGAACTAATGAAATAAAAACAAAAACAAGGCGAAAAAAAAAAGATAATTTTATGAATGTAAAATAGTTGCTAAACCTAACCAAACTTAACTAGAGATTCAGAGATTGTATTCAGCGTTGGAGTTAGACAACAAGGAAAAATTATAAATGCATGATCGGAAGAAGACAAAAGTGCATACTTAAACAAAATGATCTTTCAATTAAGCTTTACTGTTCAATTATTAACTGATGAAATAAAAAAAAAAAGCGAACAAACATTTGTCAATGTAAAATGGTCGATAACGTAACTAAAATCGAGTAGTGTGTCAAATACTGCATTCGACACTGGAATTAGAGAAAAGAAAATTACGCACCGGAAGAAAAAGGAATCTCGAATTCTTTAATCGAACTTATCATGAATTAAATTCGTAAATTAATGAAATGCGAAAAAGAATTATGGGGAAAGAGATAATCTTAATGAGAAAGTAAAGCTATAAGTAACCCCAATCACAATCAACTAGAGATTCAAAGATAGTATCCAACATTTGAACATACTTTTAAAGTGGAATAGTGACCTAATGAAAATAAGAAAAGAAAAAGATGCGGAAGAACATTAATCTTTACAAAACGAAAGTAGTAAATAAGCCTAATTAAAATCTACTGAACTTCACAATGGGAAAATTGTCAAAAAAGTCCCAAACTTATTGCACTTTTGCCAATTCCGTCTTAAACCTTTTAATTTTGCCAATCAGTCCTAAACCTTTTACATTTGTGCCAATTCAGTCCTAAACCTTTTAATTTTATCAATTCAATCCTAAACCTTTTGTATTTTTGTTAATTCAGTCCATCCGACCAACTTTGGTTGGCGGTACTGACGTGGATCCGGCGATGCAGACATGTATGCAGACAGGGCAATTTTTATTAATATTATATTTTTTAAAATTTATTTATTTATTTATTTATTTATTTTTCATTTTCTTTCTTCTTTTGTCTACTGTTCATCTTCTCCAGACCGGTAGTAGAATAGTCACTGAGGGTGCCATTGGACGAGCTTGGCCATCGGCGGTGTCATTGAACAAGGGCCGGCGAGATCCCTCGTCGGTCATTGATGCTGGGCAATGCCGGAGATGTCGTTGGGCGACCTTGGCCTCGCTTAGATCTGGCGAGGCCGAGCCACCCCATGGCTCGGTGAGGATGACCTTGCCCAGCCATGGCGTCGTGTCGCCGCCTCGCCATCGCACACAAGGACGAGGGGACACCTCACAGGAAACCATTGCACACAGACCGAAAGTCTCAGAAGGAGAAAATTGGGTCTTTCTCGCGTCATCGCCGAGCAAGGAGTTGGGTGATGGAATTTCCTCCGAGGCAAGGTGAGGCAGTCATCGTCGTTGGGCGAGGCCGAGCTCACCTGGTGACGCGACACTATGGCTGAGCGAGGTCGGGCTTGCTAGGATCTGGTGAGGCCGACCTCGCCTAGCCATGGGATGTCTCAGCCTCATCAGATTTGTGTGAGGCCAAGCTTGCCCAACGGCACCGCTGGCCTTGCCTAGAGACGGCAACGTTGGTGATCAGTGAGGGACCTCACTGGCCCTCGCTGAACGACATCGCTGGTGGTTGAGCTCACCTAATGGCACCGCTGGTCTTCTCTTGCAGCTTGGAGGAAGAAGACGGAGAAGATGAAACGTAAACAGAAGAAGAAATTCGACCAAAAAAAAAATAAAAACAGAAGAAGAGAGAAAAGGAAAAAATAAAAAATAAATAAATAATTTGAAAATAAAATTATAATATTATTAAAATTTCCCCGTCATCCTTACCCAAAAAAAAAATTTCCCCGTCAGTGTACATATCGACACTAGCCGAATCCATGTCGGCACTGATTGACCAAAGTTGGCCGGATGGACTGAATTGACGAAAATGCAAAAGGTTTTTTTTTGTAAGGACGAAAATGCAAAAGGTTTATGACTAAATCGGCACAAAAAAAAGATTTAGGACTGAATTTGCACAAATATAAAAGGTTTAGGACTAAATTGGCAAAATTAAAAGGTTTAGGACTAAATTGGCAAAAGTGCAATAGGTTTAGGACTTTTTTGACAATTTTTCCCTTCACAATTGCATAAAAGTTTTTTTTTTTTCGGGGGGGTGTTTTTTAAACAATTGCATTCAAGTTTTTTTGGTCGGCAATTACATTCAAGTTGGAAACAGACAAAAAGAACACATTTAAAGAAGAGAAAAAAAAAACGAATCTCAAATCTTAAAGTACGCAAAATAGTAAATAACCCCAATTGAAATCAACTAGGGATTCGCAGACTGCACCTTTGGCATTGTTCACCAAACTATAACATGAAATCACCTTATCAATTACACGTATTGTTAGACTAACTTTGGGTATCTTGCTCTAGTTTTTACAAAGTTGAGATTATGGGACTAATGATGGATTTTTATTTGGACGAGCCTATGAGAATATTAACAACCATGATGATGATGATGATGATGATCTAATTTAATTACCCATTTGTCCGGATAATACGAAAGTCTTTATTGAGAATATTCCGTAATTAATTCGGGAAAAAAAAAAAACCACATGCACCAATCTTCATAATTGCAAGAAGAAGTTGGAGCTCACATGCGCTCGTGCTTTTGGGATCGCGATCTCCTAAATCAACGGTAATCACTTATCGCGTGTGTCGCGGGCAAGGCATACTATAAAACGGTCCGCTTGTCCTGATGGAGCGCCCGAAAAGCAAAAGTCAAGGACATGTGCTCCAAGGCAAACCCCGTCATTGAAAATCCAACGTACGAGGATCGTTAGGTTTAACTACCCGAGTCTTTAATAATTCATTAAGGTGGACACAGAGTTAAGATTATATATTCTAGACAAGAACTTTGGTGTTGCAAAAAAGCCATCTTGGAATCTTCAAGGCTTACTCAAAATGTCGCCGCTGGGCCCCTCAATCAAGTGATTATATTGGGAGATTGCGGGATTAGGACCCGTAAACCAAGCTCCCATACGGGCCGATTGGGCCAGCGTTGGCGATGCCATTTCTTGGAAGGCCCGGTTACCAAATCAGACTAGGCCCATTCATGGATGGGCCCATTACAGGTCTCGGGCCGGGCCTCACATGGGCTGTCGCAAGATGTAGCCTAGAAGGATTATTTGTACCTTTTCTTTTCGTTTTTTTTACGTGGCTGTTTCGCTTTCTTCCCATTCGATTAACTCTTTGGTTTATGCGATTGAGGCTCTATCTACCTTGCAAAAGATGAATGAATTGCAAAATATCTTCTCCTGAAAATAATTATTTAGCATCACTTGAAATATTTAGTCATTAAAATATATTTTCATTACTGACAACAATTTATATATGAATATCTTTATGGATGACGAAAATAATTTTTTGCTCATTTATTTTCTTAAGCGACACGAGACATATTTTATAGATTTTTTTTTTACTTTTTTCTTCGCAAAATAATCACAACATTAATTTTAGACAGACTATGATAAAAGCAAGGAATATGATGTTGAAAAATAAGGTTTAAGTTGAGAGTGAAGTGGAGCCACTTTTTAGGAAAATTTTCAAATAAGGGTCCAAGTGCCCTCATTTTCTCAAATAAGAGTTTGAAGTGAATATTGTTCGAAATAAAAGCCTAAAGTACCTTCATTGTATAAAAAAAGAGCTTGAATTGCATGTTATTTCAGATAATAGCTTGAAGTGACTATATTAGTATAAAAAAAGGACCTGAGTCACTTTAGTTAGGGACATTTTGATCATTTACCATTTTATTTTTCTTTTTCTATTTTAAAGAGATTTAAAAAAATTAAAAAGTAAAAAAAAAAATACAGAATGGTGGGGCGTCAGCCACAGGCAAGAGATTAGTCCTCTTGCTTGATTTTTCCTTTTTTCTTTCCTTTTTTAAAATTTAATTTAACAAAAAATTATATTAAATTTATATTTTAACAAAAATGCCCTTAATTGGCAGGAAAATTTGAACCGGCCAGCGAGGTCAGACCCTTATTTGAAATAACCCTAATCATTTTTCC
>JAGVVM010004749.1:0-27858 GCA_019149425.1 Psidium friedrichsthalianum | reverse complement strand
TTTTCTTTTTGAGTCGATGTAATAAAAGATATATGGAGAAACACACGACGAGGGTGGAAGCCACATACAGTGTGCCGACATTACAATTCAAAAACACGTCGGTTTTATAGAAGGGCGATATTGAATGTCTTAAGCGTCGCTTTCTGCACACCGCAATGAGTACGCACGTTTGCCAATTCTATTTAGTATCTCGCTGACTATGGAATTCGAGCTATTTGAAAGTTAGACTTCGATGTTGGATAATTTCATTATAATTCACTACGATCGAGTTTTTGCGATTGATAAATAAATTGTCACTTAATTATCCCACGAAACCGCGTTTAATTAAGCAATGATGCTCTCCAATCCGCTTTCCGTACTCCATCATTCTTTCGGAGAATTACATTATTGTTTTTAATGCCATGCGTGCTCTTAAAAACGACGACCTTTTACCAAAGCAGTCCAATAAAATCGAGGATACGTGCACCAAAGGTCTTAAAACCTGTTGCAAAATTACAATTACGTCCTGAAATTTTCGAAAAGTGCAATTGAGCTATAAAGCCTGTCAAAATTGGAGCAATCGAGTTCCTCAATTAGCTTCGCCTGACTTGATGAATGGAAAATGCTCGCATAGTATCGTTAATAAAAAAATTATATTCTTAAAACACGCGGCGCTGATGTGGCCCCTACTGAGTGTCGCATCGCGAAATTAAAATGGATAAAGACATTAAAGAAGAAAAAGAAAAAAGAGAGCAGAAAAAGGATAACAATTTTGAAAAGATTAGAAACGAAAAAGCGGAAATCAAAACCGGACTCGAGGAACAACGCCCCGGGCGCAGAGCATCTTAATCGGAGAGCGGATAGAGTAAACCGGCTTCCAAACAAGGGCCCCCCAAGGGAAGCTACTAGGACTGGACCTCGGAAAGGAGAGAAGGGTAGGGGCAGAAGTGGGATTTCACGTCAGCGGGCGCCCGAGGAGAGGAGAAAAAGCGCCCTGGAGAAAATGAACTCTCACTTACACCCCACCCCCATAAAGAGAGAGAGAGAGAGGAGTATTTCTTCTGTCTTCATTGAACTCCCGCTTTTAATAAATCATAGTATCATTGATGATAAACATTTTTTTTCCAAAATGAAAAATAAAAATACTAAAACGGCGAGTCCTCCTTTCAATACGCGGCTAATAGTGTCCGGGGCGGCTTCACAACCACCACGGCAGGCTCTCACAAACCACCACGGCAGGCTCGCCTCTTCAGGCGATCTTAAGGGTCTATTTTCCCTGGTCTGACGACCGTGTTGTCGTTCATGAGCGCTCCTTCGATCAAAGGCTTTTGGCCCCCGTGATTGCGGCGAGAGGAGCGAACCTGTTGCCATGTAAGCGATCTATCTTATTATTACATCGGTATAAACACGGTATATCAAAATCTTTTCTTAGTGTGTCTTTAAGAAAAGGTTTTGGCACTTTTTCCATGAAAATAGTCCAACATACATTTACTCTTTTATTTTGCCCTCATGATTCTTCTCTCTCCTTATTATTTTTACTATTGATTATAACTCATCTTTGTTAAGACAATTTTAAGATTCTCTTATGTCAGTGAAAGGCAAAAAGTTTCTGTCGTATACATGTATTTGGGAAGTCATTATTTATTTATTTATTATTATTATTATTATTTACGATGTAGGATAAACTTTCCTTTCTTAATCTAACTTCATGTGTACCTTTAACAACAAATGGTGCATTCAAATTATATTTTATTTATAATTTTTTCTTTTGCAAAGACGGTCACAAATGAATCTGACCAAATCGGCGGTCTGACTATGAGGATCACTAATCCGGTCCCGATTCATTGACTCGAACCATGCTCACTCTTGTAAGACGTTGATTTGGGTCGGAGATTCAAGCGCCAATCACAACAAGTTTTTACATAAGGCAAATTAATAAGAAGGTTAATGGAAATTATTAGCGAATTGTTTACTTGAGCTGTAATTCAGGATAAAGATGCTACATATAAAAAAAAGGAAAATAATGAGTTAATTTTATTTTATTTTTCTCTCTCTCTTAATTAACCCGTTGCTTCTCTATCATTATTTGGACATTCGCTTTTTCTCTTTTTTCCCCCTCCTTCACTGTCCGTTGGAGGCCGAACAGTTCACACCCACACACTCTCTCTCTCTAAAAAGTTAAAACCCCCCTCACCTTCTTGTCTCTGAGATCTCTCTCTCTCTCTCTCTCTCTCTTACTGCTCTGTCCGAGCTCTCAGAAAACCCAAAAGAGCTTGAACATGAGCTGCGGTGGAGTGGGGACCAAGCACCACCGCCGGTTATGAATCCCACGACGGAGCCTCCACTGCCACAGCTCCAGCCGCCGCAGCCCCCGCAGCCCCACCGCCCTCCACCTCCTGCGACCGCCACCCGGACGAGCACTTCACTGGCTTCTGCCCCTCATGCCTCTGCGAGCGCCTCGCCGTCTTGGAACCTTCCTCCTCCTCCTCCGCCGCCGCCGCCTCCTCCTCCTCCTCCTCCTCCCGCAAGCCCCCTCCTCCTCCGCCGCCGCCTCTGCGCTTAAGGCCATCTTCAAGCCATCCTCCTCCTCCTCCAAGCCCCCGGCTCCGGCGTCCGCCTCGGCCTTCCTGCCGGAGCTCCGGCGCACGAAGTCGTTCTCGGCGTCGAAGAACGAGGGTTTCTTCTCCGGCATTTTCGAGCCGCAGCGGAAGTCCTGCGACGTCAGGGTGCGGAACACGCTCTGGTCGCTGTTCAGCCTCGACGACGACCGGAACCCGTCGAAGCGAGACTCCACTCGGAGCAGCAATTCTTCGGAGGTTGCCCAGACCAAGAACCTGGCTCGTCGGGTGTCCGGGATCCGGTTCTCGAGTCCAAAGAAGAGGAAGCAGAAGCAGAAACAGAAAGCGATTATCTGCAGACCAAGGAATATATCGTGCAGCAAGACGAAGAGGAAGACGAAGCCGACGAGATTAGGGCTTTGGAAAGGCCAATGTAGCACCTGCTGTTGTTGAAAAACAGAGTGCAGGAGATTGTTGAAGAAGAAGAAGAAGAGGAGGAGGAGGAGGAAGTAGAAATTGAAGAAATAGCAGAGCCGGAGCTCGAAGTAGTGCCGGAAGAAGAGGTAAAGACCATGAAAGATCACATAGATCTCGATTCTCAAGCTAAGAATCTTCCGGGAGAGACTTCAAGGAGATCGCGGGGAGCTTCTGGTCTGCTGCTTCGGTCTTCAGCAAGAAATGGCAGAAATGGAGGCGGAAGCAGAAGATGAAGAAGCGAGACAACGGAAGTGGCTCCGCCACATTGCCGTGGAGAAGCCATCGGCCGCCAATTCCGAGAAACCCAGTCCGAGATCGCCGATTATGGGTTCGGCCGGAGATCCTGCGACACCGACCCCAGGTTCTCGCTCGACGCGGCCCGGATTTCCTTCGACGCCGCACGGATATCCTTCGACGACACGAGATATTCATCGACGAGCCAAGGGCCTCGTGGGATGGGTACTTGATTGGGAGGTCTTTTCCACGGATGCCCCCAATGGTATCCGTCGTGGAGGACTCCCCGGTGCACCACTCGAGGACCGACACCCAGATTCCAGTGGAGGAGCCAAGACTTGCATCAATGGGGGAGAGTCTCTCCCTGGCGGATCGGCACAGACCCGCGATTATTACTTGGACTCGTCTTCTCGGAGGAGAAAGAGCCTCGACCGGTCGAATTCCATCAGGAAGACAGCCGCTGCGGTGGTGGCGGAGATCGATGAATTGAAGTCTGGTAAGAATGCGAAAGTCTCCCCAGCAACTGCTGATTTATTCCAAGGGAGCAAACCAATTGTTGGGATCGAGAGTCGAGGGATTCAATCTCCAATTCGAACTCGCTGAGAGACGATTGCTCGGACATGTTCGATCTTGCATCATTTAGGGACAATGCGTCCATTGTGAACAATGGCGACCAAAAGGGGCCAAAGAAATCGAGGAGATGGGTAAAGGGTTGGAGCATTTGGGGTTCATAAATAGGAGAGGAGGGAACAAGGATGAGAACGACGATAGGTACAGCAGATCGAACGGGGTCGAGAGGTCGTCTCTCCAGTCGTGGCCGGAGCTGCGGGGTGAGCACAACGGGGACTTACGTTTCAATCGTAAGGTGTTTAGGAGCAACAGCAGCGTGAGCTGCAGGAACTCGTCCTACACCATCTTGTTGGCGGGTCTTTCGGGAGCATCAGAAAGAATGTGTTCGAGGACGAACGGGCACAACGGCAAGAAGAAGCGGGATGAGTTTGTCCTGGAGCGGAACCGCAGCGCTAGGTACTCGCCCAACAACCTCGACAACGGGCTGCTGAGGTTTTACTTGACTCCGCTGCGGGGGAGCCGGAGGAGCGGTGGGTCGGGGAAGAGCAGGGCTAATCAGGCCCATTCCATTGCAGAAGCGTTCTGAGATTGTACTGAATTGAGCTGGGAGAAAAAAGAAAGATGGTCTTCTCCTAAGGCAGTTCCCCTTTTTGGTTAGTGGTGTTAAAATTTTTGCTCATTTGTTGTGTAATCTCACCCTCCAACACATGCCTGAGCTCTATGTCGTTCCTGTGGTTGGTTAAGGTAAAAGGAAGAAGAAACAAGAGAAAGCACCCTAAAGATTGTTGCTTTGTTGCTATTCCTGTGATCAGCATGCTTCCTTCAGTTGAAATAATCAAAATTCTTAAGTCTTACTCTTCTGGATTCATAATCATGCTTTACGATCTTCTTGTGGAATGGTTGCTGGTGAACTTCTCCCCTTTACCGAAAAGGGGTAGACATGAAGAATATGAGTTCGGATGTATTCAGATGTTACATGCTCTCTGTGTGGAGACAAGATTGGTTGGGCCCTGTCCCTTTTGGGGTGAGCATTGTCTTACTCAAGAAGCAGAGAACCAGAGCAGAGAAGCATGGTGATGGGATGACTGGTGAAGTTGGGCGTGGCTTCAATAACGATGATGAGGTTTTTGTCATCTTACGCGTGTTTTGATGAGTACTTACAAAGAAAAATTGTCGGATCATTCCACCTGGTTTATGCAATTTGTCTCGGAATAAGCCCTGTGCAAGAAAGTGACACTGCCCATTTGTTTTTCGTGTTGTCCCTTTTGGATCTTTTCTTTATTCAGTCTGCGAGAGCATTTGACATGGCACTGTGTAATTGTGTATAGCAACCCTGTTTTTATATCTCCTCTGTTCACCAACTCCAACAAGACGGTGTCGCGATTCTGGGATTGTGAGAGCTGCCGGCGAGAATTTGACTCTTTACCGAAGAATGGGGAGCCAAGCATGTTCGTTGAAACATGAAGTAGAGTATGAACTGGGGGACCCTGTAATTACCGGGTGCTACCTATGTTTTTGTCTTGAGTTTGCAATGAACTCCCTGATCTCACTCTTGTAGAATTTAAGGTAGGTTCACGACCATGTGCTTGGCACGTCCGGGCGCCTTTCTCAAGCAGCGTTTTAGCTTAGAAATTTCGGGATAAGGACATTATAAGTATAAAAAATTAAGGTGTCCACTTTAGTACCAAAACTTTTTGTTGGCTTACTTATATTCAAATCGGAGAAAAAAATGACCATTTAAATGACTTTGGCAACAAATTTCATCCAAAGTCTTACGTGACTTTTTTAATTAAACATTACCCTACGTGAATTTTCTTTATAAATTATGTGGCTATCTTAATAAAATGGTTATCTTTTTTTTGGTCTAAATAATAAAATGGTTATTCAGATGCGGCTTTTCTGGGAAAAAAAAAATCCAACGTGGAATTGATGGCTTGCTTTTCTTCAACTTACTTTTGGGAAAAGTGAAAAAAAAATCATAAATCTATTGCAATGATGTCAATTCAGTCTTAAACGTTTTGCATTTATGCTAATTGAATCCCAAACTTTTTGTATTTTTGTCAATTGAATCTTAAGTATTAATGTCAATTGAGTTAATTGGCCAATTTTGGCCGAAAATCGCTGACGTGGACATTGATAGTCCTATGTGGCATGGTTGGCGCTGATATGGATATTTTTTAAATATTTTCAAATATTTTTGATTTTTTCTTGCACTTTTTAATGGGGCGGTGAGGACGGTAACACCCTTGCTAGGCAGGCACAGCCCTCGTGGGGGCTTGGTGAGGGCGGCATTGCCCCGCCTGGGGTTGGTAGGGATTGATCGATGACCTTTGCTTGCCCCCAATCAAAAGGAAAAAAAGGAAAATCAAAAAATATTTAAGATTAAAAAATTTTAAAAATATTTAAAAAATTCATGTTAGCCACAATTGTGCCACGTAAGGCAATTGACGTCCATGTCTATGATTTCGGCTAAAATGATTGAATTGACTCAATTAACACAAATGCAAAACGTTTAAAATTTAATTGACACAACTATAAAACATTTAGGACGAATCATTGAGTTCGGGTGGAGACCAAAGGTCATGAGCGATGGGCACCAATAAAGTTTAAGATTGAATGGTATCAATGCAAAAAGGTTTAGAACTGAATTGGCACTAATAAAAAGTTTAAGACTGAATTGACACAAATGCAATATGTTTAAGACTCTTTTTGACGCTTTTTCCACCTAATTTCTCTCTCTTCTCTTCCACATGTAGGCTTCAGCCGTCGTCACCAACCTTCACGCCTCCTCCCGTCGTCGCCTTCGTTGTAATAGTGGGAGTCGCGCCGGTGCTACATCCAGGCTGATAATGGCTTAGTTCCAAGTCGAGTCAACCCTCTGTTGTGTTGCTGTCCATGACCAATGCCTCCAAAATTTGGCAGGCCGAATTCCAAATCTAGAAATTTCTTCACTTGTGGCCATTACTTTAGATCTAGAAGCTTGGCTAGATATATATGAGTAACTTTGCTTGCCATCATCATGTTCCTCTCGGCCATGGTCCAAGTCGAGTCACCCCTTGTCTATTGCAAGATTATTGAAGCTTTGCATTCTTCGACCCCCACCGATTCTCGTTTATACTAGGGCTGACTATAATGGATCGATCGAATTGGTAACCGCTTGGACCAGACCAAACCGGTTGGTTGGTCCGCTTCTGGTTCCATAAAAATTGAAATCGGTTATGGTTGATCATGTTCTCGATTTCAGGGGGAAGGGGACACGACGGAATTGCCTAGACTGTGTTGAGTAACTTTTTTTTTTAAATTGCTAATTATAAAAACTAAACCTAAACCTAATATGCTATGATGCTTATATGAACTTTCAAGTTTAGCGATAACATGATTAATTAACGAGATGTGTTCGGTGAATATGTCATTAAAAAGAAAATTTAACGACAAATCATCCAAAAAAATGCGATCAGTCTAATGATTGGATTGCTCGATTGTCCCATGACCATCCAGTCCGATTTCTTGGTTCATTTGATCAGATCATGGGTTGGAAAGTTAGAAAAATTGGGAAGGATCTTCTGTGGATGTGATAGTAGAGTTGTAATGAATTATTCTCCAAAAATTCATAAGCCTATTGTATGACCACCAATTCTATCTTAAACTTTTTAATTTGACCAAATTAATTCTAATATTTTGTTGATTTTTCAATGTAGCCTTTTCGGCTAATTTTGGCTGGAAATCGCTCCATGGACGTTGGCCATCCTTCATAGAGCCGCAATATGGGTCCTTGACCCTTGTTGATCTATTTTGTACAATTGGTTTTTAGTTTTTAGAGGGTTGAATGAAAATGGGTTCAAAAATTAAAATTAAATCAGATGGGTTAAAAATGGGTCACTTAGTTAAACCTATTTCAACACATGGTTGTGGCCTGCAACTTCCACAAGTTGTAAATGCACCTCAAAGGCTCAACCTGATTAGTTTAGATTTTTAATTATATATTTTTATAAGCATAAGAAAGAAGGAAAAATTATTTTTTTTTATTTTGAAAAGAAAAAAATTAAAAAAATATAAAAACTGTTTAGCAACGACTGATTGATCCATATTTATGCCTTAAAGTATCTAATTTATGGGTTTAAATAATATTAATAATTAAATTAATTCATTTGGCTTGATTATTGGAGGATTTTATTAGAGACCAAATTTGGAATATTCTCTAGCTACACAGGTTTGGTTAAACGTGATATTTCCTAGAATGTAAGATCCTTAATGAATTTTGCAAATCTTATTTTTAGCAGGTTTGGATTTCCATGAGCTCTTGATTGATAGCATATCAAACACAATCACGGGGAGATCCGAGACTATAGAGGAGGATACTATTGCAGATTTTTGAGGTGACGAACGCGAGAAAGTAGGAAGCAAGAAGCAAAGGAAGCAACGCGTAGAAAAAATGCACTTCAGCCACTTCTTCCCCAATTTCTTCTCCAATTTCTTCTTCATCATTCATCTCTATGAGTAGCTAAATTTATTTTATCGTCTTTGAGTGTAGATGAAAAACGATACTTCTTGTTTGATTCTAAACTTTTTATTTAATTTTTGGTATTGCACTTTGTTATTTGGGATAGATTACATTTTCATCTTTTCATTCAAGAATTCTATTGTTAAATCAAGTTTATGATTTTGCTTTATGTGATTCTAATTTCATACCCAAGCAATAGTTTTAATTGCAATTTACGATCAAGCCGATGATAATTGATATCTGATCGAACTATACGTACCAAGCTTGGAAACGAAAGATGATAGTGATCAACAAGATAGGTTATAATTAAGATGGTTGTGGATTATCTTAGCGGTTGTAGTAAGCTTGTAGCTGTTTGGTTTGATAGTATAAACAAAGAGGCTAATCAAATAAGAAGGTATCGTGGATTCAAGACTTAAAGGCGATAGTTTTCTCATAATTGTTTAAAACTTTATTTTAATTATGTGAACTAAATTTTAGCATTAAACTAAATTACTTAGTAAAAAAAAAACTCAAATTCATCCTTATTTTTCTTTGCGGTTCGACCCTTTCTTATCATTATCTATAGTTAATAACTAAGCTTTATTTTTGATCACACTACGACACGATTAGTTGCCCTTTGCTAGTCACTGCCGCCGTCTGCCACTGGTCGCTGGTACCCGATACCTGTTTGTCTGTTGCTTCTGGAGAAAAAATGGGAGAAAAAAGAAAAGCAAAATAAAATAAAACATAATTTTTCAAAAAATTCAAAAAATATTTTTAATAATAAAAATGGAATAAATATATATTTAAAAAATATGAAAAAGTTTCACTAGATTTTTATGCATGAAAGAGTTTTAGTAATATGATTTTTATTTTATGTACTAATTTTTATTATTTATTTTTTATTTGATGTGAAGTTTTTTATCCAGGTAATATATATATAATATATATATAATATATATTATATATATATAAGAAGAGCTTAAAATAGGTTAATGAGTTGTATAGGTTTTCCTATAATATTAGTGTGTTTGTTAATATGGGTCAAAACAGGTCTGGTCGGGTATGGATCAAAAATGGATTAGACGAATCAATATGGGGTGGACCATATTCGACCGTTCAAGCCCAACTAGACTCATCATTTGATACCTCTAGTTCTACGTGACCATAATTGATACTATATGGACAATTTTTGTAATTTTTTTAAAATTCTATGATTTTTTTCATAAATTTTGTATTTTTATTTTATTTTTGGCTTTCTCCAGTACAAACCCTGTCGGCCACTCTAGGAAGATTAACATTGAAAAAGAGAAAGAAGAAAAAAATAGCAAAATTTAGAGAATTTTGAAAAATTGCAAAATTTGTCCACGTCAATGCTGGCAATACATAGACCACCAAAAAAAAAAAAAAAAAAGGCTGGCCGTGCCATGTATGATGGGAGCAATAATTAGACCGTCATGTCAATGATTTCTAGCCAAAATTGGCTAGAAGGACTAGATAGGATGATCCTCAAAATGTTTAAGACTAAATTAGTTAAATTGAAAAGCTTGGGACGAAATGGAACGTCGTATAATAGATTAAGACTTTTTAAACATTTTCCCATTGTTGATAACTTTTTTTCAGTTAATGGTTTGACGTGATAAATTTATGCTCCACGGAATCCCCGTGACCGAAATTTTAGGTTCAATAATAAAGTTTGTCCAATGAATATGCTGAGAGGACTTACTGAATAATCAAATAATGACATATTACGAGTTTTAAAAGATCAATTTCTCGTGGTGTACATCGTCGATGCACCCAAAAATAATCTCTCTCTAGTTAATACACAAAAACGAAACAAGTTTCTCATAGCAATCCTCGATATAACCATTTTCACTAAGTCCTATTGTTCGCCAAACTCATGGAAGCACCATAGTGGACGAGCCAATTCTACTTTTTGCATGTTTGCAAGCCAAGGAAAAGGGAGAATTCTTACTTTTTCAAGTGCATCTTGCGCTGGGTTGGTCAGAGGGATTTTGGCCACAAATCTCGCTCAATCTTTCGAGGAAATTTTTGACCAGAAAGTCGGAGAAAAGGAAAAATAAAAATAAAATCCCGACTAATAATACAACGGAGTTTCAAGTCCCATTAGTTGAACCAGACCAAAACCAACGTAATCATCAAAAAGCCCTTCTTTATCTCCCTTTGTTTTAACCTCGAAGATGTGTTTTTTTCCGAAGGAATCAAAAGAGACCCATTAAACAACATGTCATGATTTGTTGGGCCTTGGAGATTTACTTTGTTCCCCCTTTCTCCGAGCATGGGAGATCTCCTTATCAAGATCTAGCCTCCAAAGTCAAAAGGCGGTGCATGGTGAAGGCACAAAACAAACGATAAAAAAAGGAGAAAGAAGAAGAAGAAAAGGGGAACGACGACGACGCATTGGCGTGTCGTTTTTGACAGCAAAAGAGAGAGAGAGAGATGCTTGTAAGTGATAGTGAAGAAAAGGAGATAAAGGAGGGAGGAAAAAGAGGCACGAGACACATTGGCTTGTCACAAGCCAATGTGTCTCGTGCCTCTTTTTCCTCCCTCCTTTATCTCCTTTTCTTCACTATCACTACAAGCACTCTCTCTCTCTTTTGCTGTCAAAAACGACACGCCAATGCGTCGTCGTCGTTCCTCCTTTTCTTCTTCTTCTTTCTCCTTTTTTTATCGTTTGTTTTGTGCCTTCACCATGCACCGCCTTTTGACTTTGGAGGCTAGATCTTGATAATGGAGATCTCCCATGCTCGGAGAAAGGGGAACAAAGTAAATCTCCAAGGCCCAACAAATCATGACATGTTGTTTAATGGGTCTCTTTTGATTCCTTCGGAAAAAAAAACACATCTTCGAGGTTTAAAACAAAAGGGAGATAAAGAAGGCTTTTTGATGATTACGTTGGTTTTGGTCTGGTTCAACTAATGGGACTTGAAATCCGTTGTATTATTAGTCGGGATTTTATTTTTATTTTTCTTTTCTCCGACTTTCTGGTCAAAAATTTCCTCGAAAGATTGAGCGAGATTTGTGGCCAAAATCCCTCTGACCAACCCAGCGCAAGATGCACTTGAAAAGTAAGAATTCTCCCTTTCCTTGGGCTTGCAAACATGCAAAAAGTAGAATTGGCTCGTCCACTATGTGCTTCCATGAGTTTGGCGAACAATAGGACTTAGTGAAAATGGTTATATCGAGGATTGCTATGAGAAAACTTGTTTCGTTTTTGTAATTAATAGAGGAGATTTTTTGGGTGCATCGACGATGTACACCACGAGAAAAGTTGATCTTTTAAAAACTGTAATATGTCATTATTTGATTATTCAGTAGTCCTATCAGCATATTCATTGGACAAACTTTATTATTGAACCTAAAAATTCGGTCACGGAGGATTCCGTGGAGCATAAATTTATCACGTCAAACCATTAACTGAAAAAAAGTTATCAACAAATGGGAAAATTGTTTAAAAAGTCTTAAATCTATTATACGACGTTCCATTTCGTCCCAAGCTTTTCAATTTAACTAATTTAGTCTTAAACATTTTGAGGATCATCCTATCTAGTCCTTCTAGCCAATTTTGGCTAGAAATCATGACATGACGGGTCTAATTATTGCTCCCATCATACATGGCACGGCCAGCCTTTTTTTTTTTTTGGTGGTCTATGTATTGCCAGCATTGACGTGGACAAATTTTGCAATTTTTCAAAATTCTCTAAATTTTGCTATTTTTTTCTTCTTTCTCTTTTTTCAATGTTAATCTTCCTAGAGTGGCACGACAGGGTTTGTACTGGAGAAAAGCAAAAAATAAAATAAAATATACAAAATTTATGAAAAAATCATAGAATTTTAAAAAAATTACAAAATTGTCCATATAGTATCAATTATGTCACGTAGAACTAGAGGTATCAAATGAATGAGTCTAGTTGGGCTGAATCGGGCGAATATGGTCCACCCCATATTGATTCGTCTAATCATTTTGATCCATACCCGACCAGACCTGTTTTGACCATATTAACAAAACACACTAATATTATAGGAAAACCTATACAACTCATTAACCTATTTTAAGCTCTTCTTATATATATATATATATATATATATATATATATATATATTACCTGGATAAAAAACTTCACATCAAATAAAAAAATAAATAATAAAAATTAGTACATAAAATAAAAATCATATTACTAAAACTCTTTCATGCAATAAAAATCTAGTGAAACTTTTTCATATTTTTTAAATATATATTTATTCCATTTTTATTATTAAAAATATTTTTTGAAATTTTTGAAAAAATTATGTTTTATTTATTTGCTTTTCTTTTTTCTCCCATTTTTCTCCAGAAGCAACGGACAACAGGTATCGGGTACCAGCGACCAGTGGCAGACGGCGGCAGTGACTAGCAAAGGGCAACTAATCGTGTCGTAGTGTGATCAAAAATAAAGCTTAGTTATTAACATAGATAATGATAAGAAAGGGTCGAACCGCAAAGAAAAATAAGGATGAATTTGAGTTTTTTTTACTAAGTAATTTAGTTTAATGCTAAAATTTAGTTCACATAATTAAAATAAAGTTTAAACAATTATGAGAAAAACTATCGCCTTTAAGTCTGAATCCACGATACCTTCTTATTTGATTAGCCTCTTTGTTTATACTATCAAACCAAACAAGCTACAAGCTTACTACAACCGCTAAGATAATCCACAACCTATCTTAATTATAACTATCTTGTGATCACTATCATCTTTCGTTCCCAAGCTTGGTACGTATAGTTCGATCAGATATCAATTATCATCGGCCTTGATCGTAAATTGCAATTAAACTATTGCTTGGGTATGAAATTAGAATCACATAAAGCAAAATCATAAACTTGATTTAACAATAGAATTCTTGAATGAAATAGATGAAAATGTAATCTATCCCAAATAACAAAGTGCAATACCAAAAATTAAATAAAAAGTTTAGAATCAACAAGAAGTATCGTTTTTCATCTACACTCAAAGACGATAAAATAAATTTAGCTACTCATAGAGATGAATGATGAAGAAGAAATTGGGAGAAGAAATTGGGGAAGAAGGGCTGAAGTGCATTTTTCTACGCGTGCTCCTTTGCTTCTTGCTTCCTACTTTTCTCGCGTCGTCACCTCAAAAAATCTGCAATAGTATCCTCCTCTATAGTCTCGGATCTCCCCGTGATTGTGTTTGATATGCTATCAATCAAGAGCTCATGGAAATCCAAACCTGCTAAAAATAAGATTTGCAAAATTCATTAAGGATCTTACATTCTAGGAAATATCACGTTTAACCAAACCTGTGTAGCTAGAGAATATTCCAAATTTGGTCTCTAATAAAATCCTCCAATAATCAAGCCAAATGAATTAATTTAATTATTAATATTTATTAAAACCCATAAATTAGATACTTAAGGCATAAATATGGATCAATCAGTCGTTGCTAAACAGTTTTTATATTTTTTTAATTTTTTTCTTTTCAAAATAAAAAAAAATATTTTTTCCTTCTTTCTTATGCTTATAAAAATATATAATTAAAAATCTAAACTAATCAGGTTGAGCCTTTGAGGTGCATTTACAACTTGTGGAAGTTGCAGGCCACACCATGTGTTGAAAATGGTTTACTAAGTGACCCATTTTTAACCCATCTGATTTAATTTTAAATTTTTGAACCCTTTTCATTCACCTCTAAAACTTAAACCCAATTGTACAAAATTGGATCACAAGGGTCAAGGACCCATATTGCGGCTCTATGAAGGATGGCCAACGTCCATGGAGCGATTTCCAGCCAAAATATAGCCGAAAAGGCTACATTGAAAAATCAACAAATATTTAGAATTAATTTGGTCAATTAAAAAGTTTAAGATAGAATTGGTGGTCATACAATAGGCTTATGAATTTTTGGAGAATAATTCATTAACACTCTACTATCACATCCACAGAAATCCTTCCCATTTTTCTAAACTTTCCAACCCCATGATCTGATCAAATGAACCAAGAAATCGGACTGGATGGTCATGGACCAATCGGCAATCCAATCATTAGACTGATCGCATTTTTTTGGGATGATTTGTCGTTAAATTTTCTTTTTAATGACATATTCACCGGAATCCATCTCGTTAATTACATCATGTTATCGCTAAACTTGAAAGTCATATTAAGCATCATAAGCATATTAGGTTTAGGTTTAGTTTTTATAATTAGCAATTTAAAAAAAAAAGTTACTCAACACAGTCTAGGCAATTCCGTCGGTCCCCTTCCCCCTGAAATCGAGAACAGGATCAACCGATAACCGATTTCAATTTTATGGAACCAGAGCCGGACCAACCCACCGGTTTGGTCTGGTCCAAGCGGTTACCAATTCGATCGATCCATTATAGTCAGCCCTAGTATAAACGAATCGGTGGGGTCGAAGAATGCAAAAGCTTCAATAATCTTGCAATAGACAAGGGGTGACTCGACTTGGACCATGGCCGAGAGGAACAATGATGATGGCAGCAAAGTTACTCATATATATCTAGCCAAGCTTCTAGATCAAGTAATGGCCACAAGTGAAGAAATTTCTAGATTTGGAATCGGCCTGCCAATTTTGGAGGCATTGGTCATGGACAGCAACACAACAGAGGGTTGACTCGACTTGGAACTAAGCCATTATCAGCCTGGATGTAGCACCGGCGACTCCACTATTACAACGAAGGCGACGACGGGAGGAGGCGTGAAGGTTGGTGACGACGGCTGAAGCCTACATGTAAGAGAAGAGAGAGAAATTAGGTGGAAAAAGCGTCAAAAAAGAGTCTTAAACATATTGCATTTGTGTCAATTCAGTCTTAAACTTTTTATAGTGCCAATTCAGTTCTAAACATTGCATTGATACCAATTCAATCTAAAACTTTATTGGTGCCCATCGCTCATGACCTTGGTCTCCACCGAACTCCTGATTCGTCCTAAATGTTTTATAGTTGTGTCAATTAAATTTAAACGTTTGCATTTGTGTTAATTGAGTCAATTCAATCAATTTTAGCCGAAAATCATAGACATGGACGTCAATTGCCTTACGTGGCACAATTGTGGCTAACATGAATTTTTAAATATTTTTAAATATTTTTTTAATATTAAAATATTTTTTGATTTTCCCTTTTTTTCCTTTTGATTGGGGCCAGCAAAGGTCATCGATCAATCCCTACCAACCCCAGGCGAGGCAAGCCGCCCTCACCAAGCCCCACGAGGCCTGTGCCCTTGCCTAGCAAGGGTGTTACCGTCCTCACCGCCCAATTAAAAAAGTGCAAGAAAAAATCAAAAATATTTGAAAATATTTAAAAAATATCCATATCAGCGCCAACCATGCCACATAGGACTATCAATGTCCACGTCGCGTTTTCGGCCAAAATTGGCCCAATAACTCAATTGACATTAATACTTAAGATTCAATTGACAAAAATACAAAAAGTTTGGGATTCAATTAGCATAAATGCAAAACGTTTAAGACTGAATTGACATCATTGCAATAGATTTATGATTTTTTTTTCACTTTTCCCAAAAGTAAGTTGAAGAAAAAGCCATCAATTCCACGTTGGATTTTTTTTTTCCCAGAAAAAGCCGCATCTGAATAACCATTTATTATTTAGACCAAAAAAAGAATAACCATTTTATTAAGATAGCCACATAATTTATAAAAGAAAATTCACGTAGGTGTTAATGTTTAATTAAAAAAGTCACGTAAGACTTTGGATGAAATTTGTTGCCAAAGTCATTTAAATGGTCATTTTTTTCTCCGATTTGAATATAAGTAGCCAACAAAAAGTTTTGGTACTAAAGTGGACACCTTAATTTTTATACTTATAATGTCCTTATCCCGAAATTTTCTAAGCTAAAACGCTGCCTTGAGAAAGGCGCCCGGACGTGCCAAGCACATGGTCGTGAACCTACCTTAAATTCTACCAAGAGTGAGATCAGGGAGTTCATTGCAAACTCAAGACAAAAACATAGGTAGCACCCGGTAATTACAGGGTCCCCCAGTTCATACTCTACTCATGTTTCAACGAACATGCTGGGCTCCCCATTCTTCGGTAAAGAGTCAAATTCTCGCCGGCAGCTCTCACAATCCCAGAATCGCGACACCGTCTTGTTGGAGTTGGAACAGAGGAGATATAAAAACAGGGTTGCTATACACAATTACACAGTGCCATGTCAAATGCTCTCGCAGACTGAATAAAGAAAAGATCCAAAAGGGACACACAAAACAAATGGGCAGTGTCACTTTCTTGCACAGGGCTTATTCCGAGACAAATTGCATAAACCAGGGGGAATGATCCGACAATTTTCTTTGTAAGTACTCATCAAAACACGCGTAAGATGACAAAAACCTCATTCATCGATTATTGAAGCCACGCCCAACTTCACCAGTCATCCCATCACCATGCTTCTCTGCTCTGGTTCTCTGCTTCTTGAGTAAGACAATGCCACCCCAAAAGGGACAGGGCCCAACCAATCTTGTCTCCACACAGAGAGCATGTAACATCTGAATACATCCGAACTCATATTCTTCATGTCTACCCCTTTTCCGGTAAAGGGGAGAAGTTCACCAGCAACCATTCCACAAGAAGATCGTAAAGCATGATTATGAAATCCAGAAGAGTAAGACTTAAGAATTTTGATTATTTCAACTGAAGGAAGCATGCTGATCACAGGAATAGCAACAAAGCAACAATCTTAGGGTGCTTTCTCTTGTTTCTTCTTCCTTTTACCTTAACCAACACCACCCGGAACAAGACATAGAGCTCAGGCATGTGTTGGAGGGTGAGATTACACAACAAATGAAGCAAAAATTTTAACACCACTAACCAAAAAAGGGAACTGCCTTATGGAGAAGACCATCTTTCTTTTTTCTCCCCCAGCTCAATTCAGTACAATCTCAGAACGCTTCTGCAATGGAATGGGCCTGATTAGCCCTGCTCTTCCCCGACCCACCGCTCCTCCGGCTCCCCCGCAGCGGAGTCAAGTAAAACCTCAGCAGCCCGTTGTCGAGGTTGTTGGGCGAGTACCTAGCGCTGCGGTTCCGCTCCAGGACAAACTCATCCCGCTTCTTCTTGCCGTTGTGCCCGTTCGTCTCGAACACATTCTTTCTGATGCTCCCGAAAGACCCGCCAACAAGATGGTTGTAGGACGAGTTCCTGCAGCTCACGCTGCTGTTGCTCCTAAACACCTTACGATTGAAACGTAAGTCCCCGTTGTGCTCACCCCGCAGCTCCGGCCACGACTCGGAGAACGACCTCTCGACCCCGTTCGATCTGCTGTACCTATCGTCGTTCTCATCCTTGTTCCCTCCTCTCCTATTTATGAACCCCAAATGCTCCAACCCTTGACCCATCTCCTCGATTTCTTTGGCCCCTTTTGGTCGCCATTGTTCACAATGGACGCATTGTCCCTAAATGATGCAGATCGAACATGTCCGAGCAATCGTCTCTCAGCGAGTTCGATTGGAGATTGAATCCCTCGACTCTCGATCCCCAACAATTGTTTGCTCCCTTGGAATAAATCAGCAGTTGCTGGGGAGACTTTCGCATTCTTACAGACTTCAATTCATCGATCTCCGCCACCACCGCGGCGGCTGTCTTCCTGATGGAATTCGACCGGTCGAGGCTCTTCTCCTCCGAGAAGACGAGTCCAAGTAATAATCGCGGGTCTGTGCCGATCCGCCAGGGAGAGACTCTCCCCCATTGATGCAAGTCATTGGCTCCTCCACTGGAATCTGGGTGTCGGTCCTCGAGTGGTGCACCGGGGAGTCCTCCACGACGGATACCATTGGGGGCATCCGTGGAAAAGACCTCCCAATCAAGTACCCATCCCACGAGGCCCTTGGCTCGTCGAATGAATATCTCGTGTCGTCGAAGGATATCCGTGCGGCGTCGAAGGAAATCCGGGCCGCGTCGAGCGAGAACCTGGGTCGGTGTCGCAGGATCTCCGGCCGAACCCATAATCGGCGATCTCGGACTGGGTTTCTCGGAATTGGCGGCCGATGGGCTTCTCCACGGCAATGTGGCGGAGCCACTTCCGTTGTCTCGCTTCTTCATCTTCTGCTTCCGCCTCCATTTCTGCCATTCTTGCTGAAGACCGAAGCAGCAGACCAGAAGCTCCCCGCGATCTCCTTGAAGTCTCTCCGAAGATTTTCTTAGCTTGAGAATCGAGATCTATGTGATCTTTCATGGTCTTTACCTCTTCTTCCGGCACTACTTCGAGCTCCGGCTCTGCTATTTCTTCAATTTCTACTTCCCCTCCTCCTCCTCTTCTTCTTCTTCTTCAACAATCTCCTGCACTCTGTTTTCAACAACAGCAGGTGCTACATTGGGCTCTTCCAAAGCCCTAATCTCGTCGGCTTCGTCTTCCTCTTCGTCTTGCTGCACGATATATTCCTTGGTCTGCAGATAATCGCTTTCTGTTTCTGCTTCTGCTTCCTCTTCTTTGGACTCGAGAACCGGATCCCGGACACCCGACGAGCCCAGGTTCTTGGTCTGGGCAACCTCCGAAGAATTGCTGCTCCGAGTGGAGTCTCGCTTCGACGGGTTCCGGTCGTCGTCGAGGCTGAACAGCGACCAGAGCGTGTTCCGCACCCTGACGTCGCAGGACTTCCGCTGCGGCTCGAAAATGCCGGAGAAGAAACCCTCGTTCTTCGACGCCGAGAACGACTTCGTGCGCCGGAGCTCCGGCAGGAAGGCCGAGGCGGACGCCGGAGCCGGGGGCTTGGAGGAGGAGGAGGATGGCTTGAAGATGGCCTTAAGCGCAGAGGCGGCGGCGGAGGAGGAAGGGGGCTTGCGGGAGGAGGAGGAGGAGGAGGAGGCGGCGGCGGCGGAGGAGGAGGAGGAAGGTTCCAAGACGGCGAGGCGCTCGCAGAGGCATGAGGGGCAGAAGCCAGTGAAGTGCTCGTCCGGGTGGCGGTCGCAGGAGGTGGAGGGGCGGTGGGGCTGCGGGGGCTGCGGCGGCTGGAGCTGTGGCAGTGGAGGCTCCGTCGTGGGATTCATAACCGGCGGTGGTGCTTGGTCCCCACTCCACCGCAGCTCATGTTCAAGCTCTTTTGGGTTTTCTGAGAGCTCGGACAGAGCAAGTAAGAGAGAGAGAGAGAGAGAGAGAGATCTCAGAGACAAGAAGGTGAGGGGGGGTTTTAACTTTTTAGAGAGAGAGAGTGTGTGGGTGTGAACTGTTCGGCCTCCAACGGACAGTGAAGGAGGGGGGAAAAAAGAGAAAAAGCGAATGTCCAAATAATGATAGAGAAGCAACGGGTTAATTAAGAGAGAGAGAAAAATAAAATAAAATTAACTCATTATTTTCCTTTTTTTTATATGTAGCATCTTTATCCTGAATTACAGCTCAAGTTAAACAATTCGCTAATAATTTCCATTAACCTTCTTATTAATTTGCCTTATGTAAAAACTTGTTGTGATTGGCGCATTGAATCTCCGACCCAAATCAACGTCTTACCAAGAGTGAGCATGGTTCGAGTCAATGAAATCGGGACCGGATTAGTGATCCTCATAGTCAGACCGCCGATTTGGTCAGATTCATTGTGACCGTCTTTGCAAAAGAAAAAATTATAAATAAAATATAATTTGAATGCACCATTTGTTGTTAAAGGTACACATGAAGATTAAGAAAGGAAAGTTTTATCCTACATCGTAAATAATAATAATAATAATAATAATAATAATAATAAAATAATGACTTCCCAAATACATGTATACGACAGAAACTTTTTTGCTTTCACTGACATAAGAGAATCTTAAAATTGTCTTAACAAAGATGAGTTATAATCAAATAGTAAAAATAATAAAGAGAGAGAAGAATCATGAGGGCAAAATAAAAGAGTAAATGTATGTTGGACTATTTTCATGGAAAAAGTGCCAAAACCTTTTCTTAAAAGACAGCACTAAGAAAAGATTTTGATATACCGTGTTTATACCGATGTAATAATAAGATAGATCGCTTACATGGCAACAGGGTTCGCTCCTCTCGCCGCAATCACGGGGGCCAAAAGCCTTTGATCGAAGGAGCGCTCAATGAACGACAACACGGTCGTCGGACCAGGGAAAATAGACCCTTAAGATCGCCTGAAGAGGCGAGCCTGCCGTGGTGGTTTGTGAAAGCCGCCCCGGACACTAATTAGCCGCCGTATTGAAAGGAGGACTCGCCGTATTTATGTATTTTTATTTTTATTTTTCATTTTTGGAAAAAAAAAATGTTTATCATCAATGATACTATGATTTATTAAAAGCGGGAGTTCAATGAAGACAGAAGAAATACTCCTCTCTCTCTCTCTCTTTATGGGGGGGTGGGGTGTAAGTGAGAGTTCATTTTCTCCAGGGCGCTTTTTCTCCTCTCCTCGGGGCGCCCGCTGACGTGAAATCCCACTTCTGCCCCTACCGTTCCTCTCCTTTCCCCGAGGTCCAGTCCCAGTAGCTTCCCTGGGGGGCCCTTGTTTGGAAGCCGGGTTTACTCTATCCGCTCTCCGGATTTAAGATGCTCTGCGCCCGGGGCGTTGTTCCTCAAGTCCGGTTTTGATTTCCGCTTTTTCGTTTCTAATCTTTTCAAAATTGTTATCCTTTTTCTGCTCTCTTTTTTCTTTTTCTTCTTTAATGTCTTTATCCATTTTAATTTCGCGATGCGACACTCAGTAGGGGCCACATCAGCGCCGCGTGTGTTTTAAGAATATAATTTTTTATTAACGATACTATGCGAGCATTTTCCGTTCATCAGTCAGGCGAAGCTAATTGAGGAACTCGATTGCTCCAATTTTGACAGGCTTTATAGCTCAATTGCACTTTTCGAAAATTTCAGGACGTAATTGTAATTTTGCAACAGGTTTTAAGACCTTTGGTGCACGTATCCTCGATTTTATTGGATTGCTTTGGTAAAAGGTCGTCGTTTTTAAGAGCACGCATGGCATTAAAAACAATAATGTAATTTCTCCGAAAGGATGATGGAGTACGGAAAGCGGATTGGAGAGCATCATTGCTTAATTAAACGCGGTTTCGTGCGATAATTAAGTGACAATTTATTTATCAATCGCAAATAACTCGATCGTAGTGAATTATAATGAAATTATCCAACATCGAAGTCTAACTTTCAAATAGCTCGAATTCCATAGTCAGCGAGATACTAAATAGAATTAGCAAACGTGCGTACTCATTGCGGTGTGCAAGAAAGCGACGCTTAAGACATTCAATATCGCCCTTCTATAAAACCGACGTGTTTTGAATTGTAATGTCGGCACACTATATGTGGCTTCCACCTCGGTCGTGTGTGTCTCCATATATCTTTCATTACATCGACTCAAAAAGGAAAAAAAAAAAAAAAAAGAGATTTTTTGATTTGAAAGAACGATGTGGCAATCCACGTTCATTCTTATATACGCGATAAACACTCATGTTACAAATCCATGTCTCAAAAGCAAGACTACGCGGACGGGATGTTTGAAAGTTCGGAGATTAAATAAAAAAAACATTGAAAATTTAGGAGCCACATCGAACGTTAAAAGAAAAGTCAACGACCCGTCGAATTATCAAGCCGAGCGAATGCCAAGTTTTGTGAGGTGGATTAGCCTCGAAGTTTCATCTGCAGATCAGACAACGTTGCAAGATCGAATGAGACACACTCGGATCGGAAAAAGAACAGAAAAAGGAAAGGAAAAGAAAAAGAAAAGAGAGCCCCTCGCATTGAAATGTTTCCCCACTTTTTCCTTTCCCTTTTTCAGTATATTTTCTTTTCTTTTTCTTTTTTTTTTTTTGCTTTATTTATTATTTATTTTTTTCCTCGGGGGGGGGGGGGTGATCGGGGAGGCATTTTCAAAGATTCCTGGCAAGAGGAAAAGCAAAAGGCAAAAAGTCACGCCATCGACTGGAGAGAGAGAGAGTGTGTGTGGGTGTGTGTTTTGCCGGGTGCTGCTGCTTCCTCTCTCTCTCTCTCTCTCAGTCACACTTCGCTTCCTTCTTTGTTTCTTTCTTCCTCTCTTTTAATCCTCCGCCTTTTCCTTTTTCCTTTTTTTCTTTTTCCTGTTCGGGGGCGCTCTTTTTGTTTTCACACACCCTTTTCTCCCCCACATCACAAAGCCATACAAAAAAAACAAAAAAAAAAAAAACCCTAAAAAAAAAAAGAGAAAAAAAAGGTAAAAAAATAGAAAGAAATTAAAGAGAGATGGTTTCCCACATGGACTTGTTTTGCTTCAACAAATCGAGCGTGGTGGAGTGAACATTTTTAAGCTTCGGGTGGCCGAAAAATGGAAAGCTATATTGCCAAATCTTTTTCAACCTTCTATTTTAAATAATTAGTTAACGGGATCCGTGTTCTTAATCAACAACAATACATGGCTAACCATTTTCGTGAACGACAAAAATATTTTTTTGTGTTGTCTCGGTATCAATCGGGATCGAAATTTCTTTTTTTTCTCGTAATTCGGTGCTCACAAAGCTAGTGCGTTATGGAGTGCAAGACTTGATCGTGGATTTATGAAGTGATTTCGATCGATTCCTTGTTTTAGGATTTTTCGAGATTTTTAGATATTATCTTAAGGATCGATCCTTTTTATTTGTTACCTAATTAGGTCTTGGACATTATTCTCAGATTTTTTTTTTTTTTTTACTTTTCTTGATAGCGTTCTTGGACAAAGTACATTATCCCCCATCGATTTTGATATTGGTTGCAAATTTCCCTTTGACTTTTCAGTTTTCACAATGTCCTCTCTAAAGTTTTGAGATCGGTTGTGATGTCCCCTCTAGCATAGACTCCGATCATTTTGCAACTAAAGCTCCGATCATATGCTTGTCACGTGGTTAATTTGATCTCTTATGGAGGGTAAATTTGTCAAGTAACAAACAACGATTCACATTTTAGTCTCTCGTTTTGGCACGTGTAGCGAGTTGAACCCTAACTTTTCGATTTTCCAAATGTTTTCCATAAAATATCGAAATAAGTATGAAGTCTTCTTGATGCTGATCTTGACCAATTTTAAAGCATCGTATCCTTTTATTTAACAAGTAAAACAACTGAATTACAACGTGAACATGTTAATTGGTGCTAATAAACAGTTGGTGCATATTGTGTTATTGTGACTTGTAATGATGTTTTCCTCTGAATTATATTGCAGGCCCTTTCTGAAAAGTGTTTGACCGACGATTTTTAAAGTATGATCTGGATTTGAAAATACTTAAAGCCTTGCATGAAAAAAGGCCAGAGTCAAAATGATAGGACATTCAAATCGATTTCAAGAATTTAGTGGACATCTTGGAAAAATAAGAAAGTCGGGGTAACTTACGACAAGTTTCAAAACTCGAAGAGCAAAATGCAATTTGCGTTTATTGGTGACATTTTTCCCATGGGAAAATTATCCAAAAAATCATAAACTCATTGTACGAAAGCCAATTGAATCATAAACCATTCAATTTATCCAATTTAATCCAAAATATTTGATGATTTACCAATTTAATCATTTCGACTAATTTTTAAAGAAATCAATAACGTCAATGATAGCCATCCAATGTGACACAATCAAATGTTGAAGTGGACATTATATAATTTTTTAGAAAGAATTTTGATTTTTTTATTAATGTTTTCTTTTGTTTTCTTTTCTTTTTATTGTTGTTCTTTCCCGAAGGACTAACAAGAGTCTCGGGGCCCCAATGATGGTCGGCGAGCCTCCCTAGATCTGTATGAGGCGAGGTCCGTGGTTTTTCTTGTTTTGAATTTTAAATTAAATTAAATTAAATTATTTTATTTTATGAGTTCATTCCTTATGAATTGTCACTACTAAAAAATGGAGATTTTTGGTAAGGCATTCACTTCCATTTTGCTTAACTAAAAATGAAACAATAAAAGGAAGAAAAATAAAAAAAAAATAAAAATTGGATGGTCTAATGTAGCCTCAGAACCGATTAACGGGGTAGGTATAACTTATAAGTTCCATGATAGATTTCAAATTCAAACATTGGGGAATCGGTTCTATAGAGTTGATTTCAGATTTCAAAATGAAATCTGCATCGATTTCGAAACTACCCACCTCTGTTAGTCACGTGACGAGAACATCACCTGGCCCGTAATTTAAGCCCGATCCAATGGCCCGACCGGATACGGGTCCGCCCAATAATCCACTTTATCAGTTAACGTGGACTGATAAAACTTAAAAGTAAAATAAAAAAGCAATAAAAGAATGCACATGAGAACCACCGCCTGCGGGAGTACGGAGTAACATGCGCCTGCGGGTGCATGCACACGTCATCATTCTCTCCCTCTCTTCCCCCCGCCCCCCCCAAAAAAAAAATCGATCAGACGCTTGTGATGTCCCACACGAGCGGCGTCGCCGGCACGTGTCGTCGTGATTCGACGACACTAAGCACAACTCCCGCAGAGAGGGCCCCACCTACTGGTCCGAATGTCTACCGGGACGCGCCAGGTTCCCCTCCTCACGTGATGATGATCCTCCCCCACGTGCCCAAACTTAAGGAAGTTTAAAAAATAAAGGATTAATATCACAAAAAATCATAAACTGATACACTTATGACAAATTTATCATAAGCTATTTTTTATCACAATAAAAAAATTTAAATAGGTACTCTTGTGACAAATATACCTCAAATTAGTACACATACGATAAATTTACCTTTCATTAATTATTGTTAAATTTAACAGTTAATTGCCGAGTTAGATGACACGTAATAATTGACGGATATATTGGTTTGAGATTTTTTTATCTTTATTTTTCATAGGTGTATCAATTTAGAATTTTTTGTGGTATTAACCTAATTTAACGGAGGGTAAATTTGTTATGGGTGTACCAATTATAGATTTTTTATGGTTGAAAAATTAATTTAGATTAAGTTCATCATACGTGTACCAATTTAGGATTTTGGTGGTCAAAAAAATAGTTAAAGATAAATTTATCACAAGTGTATAAGTTTGAGATTTTCGTGATAAAAAAAATTAATTTTGAGTAAATTTATCACAAATATACCAGTTTGGAATTTTTCCTATTAACCGAAAAACAAAAGAGTGACTTCTTCAACGGTAAATTATCGATTTCATCTTTGATATCGCTTATTATTGAAAAAAAAAATAGTGGTGACTATGGCTGATCAAATGCCTACAAAATTAGGAGAAAAGGTAAAATAAGATCGGTGGAGGGACTTGCCAAGGCTCTCGAGTCTATCACAAATCCTGCTCAGTGGTCCATTGAGATGAATCGAGACGAGGGGCACAAAACTTGCGCCCCTTAACTTTTAGGGTAGGCCGGATAGTTCCACTCCGTGCTACCATGGTTGCATTCTCCAGCAATCTTGCCGACTTTGATACTTAGTATCGCAACAATATCGATTGAGAATGCATGGGTAATTGCGCTCACAAACGAAAAGGGAAAATTATCAAAAAAGTTCTAAACTTATTGCAATTGTATCAATTCCATGTTAACATAGCCATGACCCTCGCCTAGCTACAAGCAAGGGTTGTAGCCCTTGCTAACTGCTAGGCTAGGGTAAGACTAAAAAAAAAATTAACTATTAAAAACTATTAAATTTGCCACATCAACGTCGACAGGGCTATCGGTAACATCGATGGGGCTACTTCAACACTAGTCGGCATAATGCACTGAACTGGCATAATCACAAAATATTTAGGACTCAATAGCCAGAAAAAGTTTAAGATTGAATTGAAACAATTGCAAAATATTTAGGACTAACAAAAAAAAAAGTTTAAGATTGAATTGGTACAATACAAAATATTTAGAACTCAATTAGCAAAAAAAGTTTAAGACTAAATTAGCACAATTGCAATAGGTTTTAAGAACTTTTTCGGTAATTTTTCGCAAATGCAAATTCAAGAAAAACACTCTCATAATTCTAAAGTGGCCTTACAGGAAAACAAAATGCATATTTATGTCTAAAATACTCTAATGAGAATCTAAGTTAAAATTGGAAAAAAGTATAAACTAATGACATAGGAAATATAGGCTACTAAATGTTAAATATCTAAAGAATAATACTAAAAGATTGAATCAAATCTTCTAATATTCGATCTATTTGCTTAAATCAACAAAGGATAAGGAAATAAACTAATCAAAATCTTCTCAAATTTTCATCCCTTGTCATCAAAGGCTTGCATATAATTGAATCATCGATACCTTTGATTCGACTTTCAGGAAAAAGTAAAAATGCAAATGACTTAAAGTTAAAGGGGTTTTTTTTGAAATGGCCGCACTTTTTCCACTCCTCATATGGCTTGACACTCCCTTATTGTATTTTGACAATCTTATTCTTTGTGTGACCCATCATTACTCGTTCAATTTTATATGATTTCTTTTATTTTATTATTTAATCAACTCTTTTATTTCTTTATTTCTATTTTCCTTAACGATCTCACTTTCCTTCTTTTTCTTTCTTTCATGCTTCGCACTCGTCTCTTTATTTTCTCTCTTGCAGGCCATTCTCTCTGTAAGCCTCCCGCTATCCTCTATTTCTTTTCCACGCCTCCCACCGGTTTCTCTATTTCCTTATAAGTCATGTTTTCAATGAAAAAATCTCTTGATGTGCCTACGTGCATAGAAGGGGAAGAGAGAGAAGTGAGAGAAGCAAGTCATCCTTTGTTTGGAAGAAGAGGGACTTAGTCTCAATCTCTTTCCACATCATCCTCTATTTCCTTTAAAAAGAAAAGATAGAAAAGAGAGTGAAGCACTGCTTCTCATTATTACCTTCCATGATGCAAGAAGAGCCTACGCAAGGAGAAAAGGGGCTGCTGGGAGGTTAGCGGTGAGCCCAATGCTGGCCAGCGAAAGTGTAAAGGATGATGGGTGAGAGGCGTAGAGAGGGGATTCACCTGCAAGAGAGAAAATAGAGAGATGATTGGGGGGCAGGGAAAGAAAAGAAGAAGAAGGAAAGTGAGACCATAAGCGAAAAAAAAGAAGAAACAAAATAAAAGAGTTGACAAAATAATAAAATAAAAGGAAACCATATAAAATTGTATCATAATGATGGGCCACGAAAAAGATAGGACGATCAAAACACACAAAAAAAGATTGTTAAAGTCATAGAGGAGTAGAGAAAGCGCGACCCTTTCGAATTACAAGTAGCATTTGGTAAAATATATAATTTAAATGTTCAGGGAAACAACTTTAGTTTATGTGGTATTTGCAAAAGTCACACATTATAAATGACTTAAAAAAAACCTAAAGACAACGAGATAGATTGGCACCGGCAGCATTTGCCTAGGTCACTGGGGGGTAGCGGTAAACCCAAGTGAATGCTTCAAGGTAGTGTGAATCCTAGGTGAGGACTCCTATGCCAAATTTGGCTCACTAGCATACCGATCCCTTTGTCGGTGATATCACATGAGGCAAGGATATTTTGTTGGGTGTGTAGTTTTTTATACTGCCCTTATAGCAATGAAAGTATGTGGATCCACTTCATGTTGAGCAGGTGGGGGTCCAGAGAGAACCGCCCCAATAGGGTCCAAGAGGGCAGTGCTCCTTTAACATCAGATGGCCCTTACGATTTAAAGTTCGTATTTTC